>PVKC010001839.1:0-47360 GCA_004027635.1 Crocidura indochinensis
AGAGAGAGAGAGAGAGAGAGAGAAATGCAGAATGGTCTCATTCATCTATGGGTTTTAAGAAAAATGAAATACATTCCTGGAATAATAATAATTTTCAAACGCAAAAGAGAAAAGAGCTGGAAGTTCTAGCTCACCTCAGGAAGCTCACCACAAAGAGTGATGAGTTTAGTTGGAGAAATAACTACATTTTGAACTGTCCTAAAAATGAGAACCTATGAGGGAAATGGAGAGCATGTCTAGAGTACAGACGGGGGATGGGTGGGATGGATGGAGATTTGGGACAATGGTGATGGGAACGTGCACTGGTGATGGGTGGGTCCTTTACATGACTGAAACCCAAACACAATCATGTATGTAATCAAAGTGTTTAAATAATTTATATTAAAAAAAGAAATTGCCTTCAAGAAATGAGGCAGAAATAGAAATTTGCTTGTTGGTTCAAGAAGAGGTTCACCAAATTTGGGGTCCTGCCACCAAAGATTGAGACAGCAAGGGAAATCTACTTGTAATACACAGAAAATTGCCATTTAATGAGTCCTAACATCAATGACTGAGGCAGAAAGAAAAATTCTCATGGCTTCATCCTAAAATCATCTTTAGGTAAGTCCCATCAACAAGGACTGAGACTGAAAGGATAATCTGTTTAGTGGAGCCTAGAAAGCTTCACCAATTAATTAATCATTAAGGACTAGAGCAGAAAGAAGAATCTGCTTAGTGTTGCAATTAAGCAAGTAAAACTCACCAAAAAGTACTGAAGAAGAAAAAGAAATATTCTTTTCAGTGCCTGAAAATCCTCACCAGATAAGCAAACCTACACCATAAACTGAGGCAGAAAAAGGAATATGCTTGGCAACACACAATAAGAATTGCAAGTTAAGGGACCAGAGAGATAGCATGGAGGTAAGACATTGACCTTTCATGCAGAAGGTTGGTGGTTTGAATCCCGGCACCCCATATGGTCTCCTGAGCCTGCCAGGAGCAAGTTCTTAGCACTGCCGGGTATGACCCAAAAACCAAAAAAAAAAAAAAAAAAAAATACAAATTAAGCGACTCCTGCTATTAAAGACTAAGACTGAAATGTGAATCTACTTGGAATTGCCCCAAAAACTTTTCAAAGTAAGTAACTCCCTTTAATAAGGACTGAAGCAGAAAGAGAATTTGCTTGGCAGCGACCTCAAAGCATCCCAGGTAAGAGACCCCACTATAAAAACCTGAGGAAGAAAGGGAAATAGCTTGCCAGCTAGCTCCCTAGGTTGGCAGCTCCTAGAAAGAGTGTATGTTAGCGATGCCTGCCATCAAAGACTGAAGAAGCAAGGGAAACCTGCTTGGTGGCACAAGGAAATAGTCACCAGGTAAGAGAACTTTGATATCAAGGACTGAGCAAAAGTGGAATTCCTCTTGGTATTGCCTGGAAAATGTTTCCAGGTAAGTACTCCCATCATCAAGGATTGAGGCATAAATGGGAGGGTATGTGGCAGTGCGTGGAAAGCATTGCTAATTTAAGCAATCCCCACTATCAAGGACTGCAGAGGAATCTTCTTGGCAGTGCTTAGAAAGCTTCACCAAGTAGGTGACTCCTAACATTAAGACTGAGGTAGACATAGAAATCAGTTTTGCTAGCCCAGAAAGTGTCTCCAGATAATTGGCCACACCATCAAGGATTGAGGCAGAAAATGGATTCTGCTTGGCATTGCCCAGAAAGTTTAGCCAGATAAGTAACGACCTTCAGTCAAGTACTGAGGCTGAAAGTGGAATCTGCTTGAAGCAGGAAAATATCACCAGTAAGTGACCCCTTACAAAAACACTGAGACAGAAAAGGGAATGGTTTACAGCAATTGGAAAATTTGCCAGGTCAGCAGTCACTGCCATCCTGGAATGAGTCAGAAAATGGAATCTGCTTGCTGGAGATAGAAAGCATCACTAGGTAAGTGAAACATGCCATCAAAATGAAGCAGAAAGGGAAATCGGAATCTGTTTGGAGGTTCAAGGAATGCATCATCAGGTCAGTGAACCCTTTTCTCAAGGATTGATGCAGAAAGGGGACTCTGTTTGAAAGAGCCTGGAAAACTTTGCCCGATAAGAGAACCAGGACATCACAGTTTGAGACAGAAAGGAGAATCATCTTGGCAGCACCTGGCCAGATAAATGATCGCTGCTATTAAGGAATAAGCCAGTATAGAGGATCTGATTGGTGGTGATATGGTGCTTTACCAGTAAGTGAACCTTGCCCTCAAGGACTGTGGCAGAAAGGGAAAACTGCTAGGTGCTGCCAAAAAATTGTTGTTAGGTAAGGTACCACCGCCATGAAGAACTGAAGCAGAAAGAAAATCTTCTTGGTGGTGCTCAAAATTTGTGTCCAGGTAAATGAACCCTGTCATCAAAATCTGAGATTAAAAGAGAAATATGAATAGCAGTCTCCAAAGCATTGCCAGGTAATCAACCCTCACTACAAAGGCAGAAAGTTTAATATTCACTGTGGTTGGTGCCCAGAATGCATTGCCAGGTAAATAAACCCCACTATCAAGGACAGAGGCAGAAAGGGGAATCAGCTTGGATATGAACAGAAAGTTTTTCCAGGTAAACAAAGACTGTCATGGACTGAAGAATAAAGAGGAGTATCCTTGGCAGTGCCTGGAAAGTGAGAGAGGTAAGTGACATCTGACATCAAAGACTGAGTCTAAGTAGAATCTGCTTGTTGTTCCTCCAAAAGCATCTCTCCAAAATCAAGGAATGTGGCAGAAAAGGAAGTCTGCTTGGCACTGCCTGAAAAACATCACTAGATAAGCAACCCCTGCATAAAAAACTGAGGCAGAAATGGTAATCTGCTTGCTGGTGTCTGGAAAGCTTCACCAGGTAAGTGACCCTTGCCATAAATGACTGACACAGAGAGGGGAATGTTCCTGGCAGTGTTGAGTCTGGAAAAGAGGTGACTTTTGATTTTGCAGTGTAGCCTTTTAACTTTGGGTTTCAGTGTGTAACTTTTGAGACTAGGCCCAAGGAGACAGCTGATTCCTAAGACCCGGTTGTAAATCACAAAGGACATTTCAAGGAATGCAAGGAATCTTATTTTCTACCAGACACCTTGAAGGGAGGGGAAACCAACTAATCATCTTACATTCCAACAGGGGAACACTTTGACTCTCGAGAAGGAGATCCCTGCAGAGGACAGATGGTCCTTGAAGATTAGGGAGGAATAATTGCATACAGTCACTAAAAAGGAATAACACATAGGTATAGATAGAATAACACAAAGTTATAGAATAAGGGTAAAATCTAGTTTAATGCTATTCTCGATTCTATCCCTGACTTGTTTGATAAAATTAACAAGGCTCCCTTCCCCTAATTGCTCCGGTCATTATGCTGACAAGAGAATGGGTTCTCTACCCTGTAGATTAGGCGACCACTGGAAGGGTTTAACCTATATCTCGGCATGCCATCAGCCTAGGAGTTGGGGGTAAATGATGTCATGAAGGGGCTGGACAGACAGAAAATTGCTCCTTTTCTGTAAAAAATCATTGGATGATTCAAACTGTATAAACCTATGAAATACTTTGATCTGTATGCCCATTATCATGCTCATTATCATATGAATTTCCTTAAATGTTTGTGAATTTGGATTCTCAGGGTCTCACTGTAGACCGAGTTCCCATCTTGTGGTGACACCCCAGGATCCTGGAAAAAGAATAAATCTACGTGTGATTGCATCCTCCAAGGTTTGTGTCTCCTCAGTTCAGCGGTGGGCTTTCTTCAGACCTTGGGCATTCCTGACCTGGCTTCCCTGGGCTTGGCTGTCTCCAACCCCGGACCCCAATCTGGGTCCAGGCCAGCTTTGGTCAGCTTTAGCAAACCTTATATTTCAATACTGAGTCATAATGAAAAATCTGCTTGGAGACTCAATGAAAGCATATTCAGGTAAGTGACCTCTGTCATCATGGACAGAAAGGGGAATCTGCATGATGATACCTCAAAAGCATTGCCAGGTAAAGAACCCATCAAGTACTGAGTCAGACAGGGTAATTGGTGGTTTCTGTAAAGTATCACCAGTTAAGTGACACTAGCAAAAGAACTGAAGTAGAAAAAGATATATGTTTTGTGATTCCCATTAAATTCAATAAATACGGCACAAAAGGTAATATGCTTGGTGGGGCCTAGAAAGCATTGTCAGGTAAGCAACCCCCACCATCAAGGCCTGTGGTATAAAGGAGAAACAGCTCCTTAGAATCTGAAAAAGTGTTGCCAGGAAGAGTGATTATTGCTGACAGTGACTGAGGGAGAAAGAAGAGTAAGCTTGGTGGTTTTTGGAGACCTTGAGAGTTAAAGGCTCTTGCCATCAAGGAACTGAGTCTAAAGAAAAATATGTGTGATGGTGCTTAGATAACATCTCCTTGTAAGCATCCTCCAAAATCAAGGAATGAGGCAGAAAGGGGAGTCTACTTGGCCTGCCTAAAAACATTGCCAAGTAAGTGATCCCCTCTTCAAAGACTGTGGCAGAATGGAAAAATTTGCTTGGAGGTGCCATGAATGAGTCACCATGCATTGTTGTACCATTAATCGATCAATAGGAATTTCTATATTTCTATGAGGGGGATGGACAGAAGGCTCGATAGGATGCCATATTCTTAGCACGGATAACTGCTTCAAATTATCCCCAAGGGATTTTAACTAAAATGCCCGCTGGGAAGTTTATACCCCTGCACAGGGAATTGGTGGAATTCCGTAGTGATATTTTTGAGATTCATGTTATGGTACTGACATTATATTTCTTCACATTTATTTGGTCTATTATCCCTTCTGTTATGTGTATTTACAGGTTAAAATATAGCCTCGATTAAATTCTCTTAGAGACAATTTTCTTCTCTCTGTCAGCTCAAAATTTATATCAAAAAGGCTTGGTTAGAATGTAGCTCTGAGCTAGTAGATATAAAATCTGTATTTCCTTAGCCTGCCTTTTTCATCAACTCCTATTACACAAAATCAGTCTCCCTGCAGAAATGGGAAACCTGTTAGGCAAGCTTAGCTCCTTGCTACACCAAAAATATTACTTCTGAAACTAGCTGGGCAGGATCTGTTTTTGAGATGTTAAAAATACCACTTTATCTTTTAACTCAGAACTCCTTTTTTCATTTCTTCTTTTATTTCTTTTAATAATTTTATTGCTACAAATGTGAATTACAGTCTTTCACAGTAATAGTTAAGGTACATAGTGACATTGATCAGCAGTATTCCCACCACCAGTGCTGTTCTCCCTCCAACTCTGTTTCTAGCATCCCCTTCCTTTGCCCTCCAGACTGTTAGTATAACTGTTCCCTTCTGTATATAGCTTGTTAAAGATTGGGTATCGATTCTGTTGTCATTGACTTTGGGTTTGGTGTTTAAATCTGATCAATCAAACAGTTCATACAACTGTTTGATTCTGGTACCATCCATTTTTTCCCCCTCATTCTATGAGGTAGAACAAGATGATTCAATTTATGTGGTTCTGTTTGAAAGAAAAGAAAAGAAGAAGATGAAAAAATGATAAAACCAAAACCAAAAAACAAAAATTAAAAAACAAACAAACAAAAAAAAAACGGGAGGGGAGGACAGAGTAATAGTGCAAGTGGTAAGGCATCCGCCCTGTCTGCATTAGCCTAGGACCAGAATTTGATCCCCCAGCATCCCATATGGTCCCCCAAGCCGGGAGTGATTTCTGAGTGCATAGCCAGGAGTAACCCTTGAGTGTCACCGGGTGTGGCCCAAACACCAAAAAAAAAAAAAAAAGAGGAAGGAGTCTGTCTAGAGGTTATAAATATCAATTTAAAAGAAGAAAAGGAAAAGAAGAAAATAACAAAAAAGGCAAAACACCCCATAAAAATCAAAACCAACAACAACCAAATAGGCAAACGAATAAAGAAATAAAAATCAAATGAAAGATCAAAACCAGCAACTACAAAAAAGCACCATGGCAACAAATACAAGTACCAAATAATAACTATGAGACTGAAAAAAGAAGAAAAGAAAAAAGTAAGGAGGGCTGTGTGGCAAGGTATTTTTGTTTTGATTTTGTTTTGTTTTGTTTTGCATAGGCATAGGAGATAGTGGAGATATTAGAAAGTGAACTTCCTTGGCCTAAAAGATACAGAGTTTCTCTGCCCTTGAAGCATACTGTCATGGGAAGAAATAACTACAGGCTCCATACATGCTCCTTTTCGCACCCCAAGGGATTTTTATGGTGCCAGAAAACTTTCTGCTCAGTTGTGTCTGATAGAATTTGGCCTCTAACTAGAGATCTTGGTATTTGCACGAGTCATAGGATTAAGCCTAGAATAAGATCTTTCTTTACATTTCTAGCATTTCTGTTCCATCATTGTTGTTGTAATCAGTCTTCTGTAATTGGTGGTATTGGTTTTTGCACAGATCCTAGAATGAGCCTAGGATAGAGTTCTTCATTATGTTTCCAGAAAATCTGCGCTGTCGTAGTTGTCAAAATCAGACCTCTGGAATTAGAGATCTTGTTTACTTTACAAATCCTAGGCCAAATCCTAGGCTAGGGTCTTTCTTATTGATTCTAGGATAAGTTCTGCCCAGTCATTGTTGTCAAGGTCAGTATTCTGTAGTAAACAATCTTGGTTTTTGCATATATCAAAGGATGATGTGTCTTGATTTTATCTTATAGTTAGGTGATTAGATAGGACAACCTACTTACTCTTAGATCAAGTTGTTGCCATTTCCTTGTTGTCAGGATTTCATATCAACACTCGTGCAAGTTGGTGTAGAGTGTCATTAGATCCTAGTGCTGTTGCAGGGAACTCTGTCCATTCTATATCTGGATTCTATGGCACTGGATTGGACAGTCCCTGTCTGATTACATGGAGTTTAAAGTCGGTCTACATGACATATATTCAGAATGGGAGGTGCCCCCATATTATAAAATGTGTAGGTTCTTATTTCTAGTAGATAAGAGATTGTTTCTGTGCATAAATTCCCCCCCCCCTTTTCTTAGTATACCTCTGCAAAAAGGAACGATACCATGTTATATTGCTGGTGCATTTGGAGGTAAGAACATTAGGTTACACAATCTCTGTGCCCTGGTTTTGACCTGAGCTTTTATCCCAGACAAGACTTCTTTTGTGTAGGTGTTCATACTAAGCAGAACCAAAACAGGTGAAGTTTAAGAGAAAAAGAATATATATAATAGAAGAAATAAATAAAATAAATTAAAAAATAATTGGAGAAAAATACATTGATGTAAGAGGCTACCTTACATTTGGGAATAAGCAGACTTAGAGGTATTATTATAGAAGTATTAAACATATAAAGGAAATATAGGCCTTATCATTGTCTTTTGAGACATTCTTGTGGGGGTTAAAAATCCAGGGCACATTTTCATCACACACCATGGTACTGTTGAGTTTGATAAATAATTTGCAGCACAAAGAGATTAGGTAGAGTGCTTGTGCTGGGGGTTCCTTCTGGAGCTGAATCTGGTATCATGCAACAGTCCATATTTGGATGAGGTTGATAAAAAGGTCCACACAGCATGAGTCAGCAGAAATGTTGGCTGTAGTTTATTGCTGGGGCACTAGATGTGGGACTGAGAGGGTGTCCTTTCACTTTGGGAGACGGGTGATGTCTTATTGAGGCAAGATTTTTGTCTGAGTATCTAAAGTGTTAAGAACTGAGAGTGAAGAGAAATAAATAAGGAGGGATATCAGATTATGATTGGGGGTGAAATAAATAGAAGGATTACTGAATTAGTGGAGGAGGAATAGTTTATAGGAGAGACTATATACACTTTAGGCATGGATTGTTTACAACTTATGTTTGGCACTCAAAGGGGAGTCCTCTGTCTATAAACTCATGTCCACATAAATATAGACATTAGTGAACTATTCTTAAGTTGTTGTTAGAGGCCTGCCCCTCATTGGATGGGTCTGAGCTTTTAAGAAATAATTGAATTTAGTAAAGATAAACAATCAGTTTAGATATAGATTAGGAGAGAGAGAAAGGGAGAACAATAAATAAAAGAGAAAAATGAATAGATACAGTACAAATAAATTAAAATAAAAAATTTGGCCATTGTGTCAGAGTTGAAAGGTTTTCCAACTTCTAGCACTTTATCACTGATGAGGGTGGGCATTGCTAAGTAAAGGTTTCAGGCTTAGACAGTGGCTGGAGCATTTTTGGACACACATAGTTTTTGCATCTAGAGCAAAACTAGTGGTAGTGCAGACTATAAGAGGTGACTACCCTATATAGTATTGTCCATTGCATCTTAGTTATTGTGGCTCCTTTCTTAAAGAGAAACTGATGTGATCTTATTTAACCTAGATTGTAACTCAGAACTCTTAATTAATATAGTCCTTTTCACCAGAGCCAGGTGAATTGTCATGTATATGAAGAGGGCTACTATTAATATTTCTGTGTATACAGAAAGTATCTGTTCTTTGTCACTCTGAACATTCTTCTCATACCTGTGACTGACATTTACCCCTTATAGAATTCCTAACTTGGAGATTACTTAGAATTTTGTTTCTCCCAAACATTCATCGTGTGGTCTTATTTCTTCATATTTCACTGCCTGTGCATCTACTCTCTGCTCAAGAGGACTCAAAGAAGTTCTCTAATTCAACCGGAACACAGGAGTTAGTTAGCAGCAATGTCATGACCCCTGCCATCAGGTACTGAGTCAGGAAGGGTAATCTGCTTGGTGGCACCTGAAAATCATTGCAAGCTACGTGACCCTCACATCAAGGACTGAGGAAGGAAGGGGAATTTTGGTAGCTCCTATGTGTTGCAAGGTTAGCAACACTTGCCATAAATGACTGAGGCAGAAAGTGGAATATGCTTGATGGTGCCCAGGAAGCATTATCCAGTAAGTGATCCCCTTTATCAAGGACTTAGGCAGAAAAGTAAATCTTCTTAAAAATGCCCAGAAAGCTTTGCCAGGTAAGCGACCTCCATCATCAAAGACTGGGAAAGAAAGTATTCGTTTAGCAGTACCCAGAAAACATCCTCAGTTAAGCAACAGCAGCCATCAAGGATGGAGGCAGAAAAAGGAATCTACATGGTGGTTCCTGGAAGTGCACCCACCTTCATGAAGCAGAAAGAGAATCTGTTTAACAGCACCCAAAAGGCATCACCAAGTCAGTGACATCCACCAACAAGGACTGAAGCTGAAAGAGAAATCAGCTTCGTGGCTCCTGAAAATCTTTCCCATGCCACCATAAATTGTGACAGAAAGGGGAACCTGCTTGGCAGTTCCCAAAAAACATATTGAGGTAAGTAACCTTTGCCATTAAGGACTATGACAAAAAGGGCATCAGCCTGATGGTGCCCAGAAAGTGTCGCTAGATAAGTGACCCCTTCATCAAGGACTAAGGCAGAAAGAAGAATATGTTTGCCAGAGAAAGAGGAGTCTACTTGGTGAGGCCCAGAAAGTGTTTCTAGGTAATTGATCTCCACCATTAAAGATGATGCCGAATGGAGCATCTGCTTGGAAGCACCTGAAAAGTGTAGTATGTGAAACCTACCATCAAGGACTGTGGCAGAAAGGGAAAACTGCTTGGCAGTGCTGAAAAATGTCACCATGTTAATATCCCTTTATCAAGGACTGAGGTATAAAGGGGAATCTGTATGACAATACCTGGAAAGCATGACCAGGTAAGTTACCCCCTTCATCAAGTATTGAGGCATAAAAGGGTATTTGCAGTGCAGTGCATGGAAGCATCACTAGGTAAGTGAGCTACTCCAACAAGGACTGAGTCAGAAAGGGGAATCTTTTTTGGTGGTGCCCAGAAGGCATCTACAGGTAAGTGACCTCCACCATCAAAGACGAAAACAGAAAATTGCTTGAAGGTATCAGTAAAGCTTTACCAGGTAAGTGAATCCTGTCATCAAGGACAGAGGAAGAAAGATAATCTGCTTGGTGGTACACATATAGTATTGCCAAATAATAGCCCCCTTAAAAAAGAACTGATCAGAAAGTGTAATTTTCTTGACTGTTCCCAAAACCCTCTCAAGATAAGGGATATCCTTCTTAAAGGACTGCTTGGCAGTGACCACAAAACATTGCTGAGGTGCCTGGAAAGCATAGCCAGGTCAAGAAAGAGGCAGAAAGGGGTATCTTCTTGGTAGCACTTGGAAAGCTTTACCAGTTAAGTGACCACCTCAATCAAGACCAAGGAAAAAAAGGGAACCTGTTTAGTGGTGCCCCAAAATATCATCAGGTAAACAAACCCTACCATCAATAATGGAAGAAAAATGGTTAATCTGTTTGATCATGCCCTGAAAGTGTCACCAAGTAAGCACCTCCATCTATAAAGGACTGAGGCAGAAAGGGAAATCTGCTAGACAAAGTCCAGAAAGCATTGACAGGTAAGCGACCTTCACCAGCAAGGACTGAAGCAGAAAGGGAAATTAATTTGAGGCACTGTAATCTATGGCCAGGTAAGTGATCCACTTTATCAAGGACTGAGGCATATAGAGGTATCTGTTTGTTGATGCCCAGAAAGTATTTTAAGGTAAATGAACCTCACCATAAAGAACTGATGTAGAAAATGCATAAAAGGCCTAGAAATCTGCTTGTTTGTGCTGGAAGGCATCAGAATGCCATCAAGGACTGAGGTAGAATGGGGAATCTTCTTGTTGGCACCTGGAAAGTTTCCCCAGGTAAATGAGCCTCTCCATAAAGGACTGACACAGAAAGGGATATCTGCTTGGTTCTGCTGAAAAATGTTACCAGGTAAGTGATTTGCACTATCAAGTTCTGAGGCTGAATGGGGAATCTTCTTGGTGGTACCTGGAAAACATCGCCATGTAAGTAAGAGTGCCATCAATGACAGAGGCAGAAAGGGGAATCTATGAGATCACACCTGCAAATTTCATTAGGAAAGTGAGTCCCATCATCAAAAACTGACACAAAGGGTATCTGCTTGGTGGGGTCAGCAAACATCACCGTGTAAGTGATCTCTCCATCAAAGATTGAGGTACAAAGGGAAATTTACAGTATGGTACCCAGAAAGCCTGGCCAGGTAAGTGATTGCCTTTATCAAGGATTGAGGCATAAGGGGAAATTTGCTTTGCGGTGCATGGAAAGCATAACCAGGTAAGCGAACCTCACCTTAGTTGTGTGAGGAACAAATGGGTATCTGCTTGGTGGTGTAAGACCACTAAGTAGTAAGCTAGGCATAGAGGTGACCACTTGCTTTAGCAATCCCGGGGGGTTAGGGGAGAGGATATGGGAAGTAGGACGGGAACGGAGGTGGAGGGAGGACTATTTGGTGATGGTAGTTCCCCTGATTTTATGTTAATTTGTGCCTAAAATATGATTGTCAACAATATGTAAGTCAATATGATTAAAATAAAAATTATGTTAAAAATGAAAGTAAAAATAAAAAAAACCCGCATAAGTAAAGTCTTAAAAAAAGAATGATGCAGAAAGGAAATCTGTTTGTCTGTGCCTGGAAAGCATTCGCATATGTAAAGTCTTTAAAAAAAAAAAAGAATGATTGATGCAGAAAGGAAATTTGTTTGTCTGTGCCTGGAAAGCATTGCTAGGTACGCCCCCCCCTCCCACCATACATCATAATGGACTGAGGCAGAACGATGTTTTAGGTAGGGCCCAGAAATCATTACCAGGAAAGTGACCCCTGCCATTAATGACTGCTACAAAAAGGAAAATCTGTTTGTCAGTGCCTGGAAGCATCACTAGGCACATTACTCCCATATAATGGGCACAAAGTCAGAAAGGGGTCTCTGCCTAGAAGTACCCACAAAGTTATGCCAGGTATATCAACCTTGTCATAAAGGTCTGACATTGAAAGGGAAATATGCTTAGTAGTGGCTCTCAGATAGCATGACCAGGTAAGCAACAACACCATCAAGGACTGGGGCGGAAAGGGGAATCAGCTTATTGGGACCTATACATTGTCACCTAGTCACCGGGTAAGCAACCCTCACTATATTTTTTTTATTTTTGGGCCATACCAAGTGACACTCAGGGGTTACTCCTGGCTATGCACTCAGAAATCACTCCTGGCTTGGGGGATCACATGGAATGGTGAGGATCAAAACAAGGTCCTTCCTGGGTTAGCTGTGCGCAAGGCAAATGCCCTACTGCTGCACTATCACTCTGGCCCCACAACACTCACTATTAAGAACTGAGGCAGAAAGGGAAATCTGCTTGATAAGGCTTGGACAACATTGCCAGATAAGTGACTTCCACTGAGGCAGAAAAATTATTCTGCTTGGAAGCAGAAAGTTTGGCAGTGCCCAGAGAGTATCACCAAATAAACAAACTTGCCATCAAGGACCAGGCATTAAGTAGAATCTGTTTGGCAGCCCATTAAAAAGCCGCCATGTAGGTAATTACTGCTATCAAAGACTGAAGTAGAAAGGGTAATCTGATGTTTCCCAGAAAGTATTGCCAGGTAAGCAACTTCATCATTAAGGACTGAGGTATAAAGGGGGATCTGCTTGGAGGTGACCAGAAAGCTCAACCAGGTAAATGACCCTCTGCCTTGAAGGACTGCAGCAGAATGGGGAATCTGTTTGGTGGTGCCTGGAAAGCATCTCTGAGTAATCAACTCCTCTCATCATAAACTAAGGCAGATAGGGAAAATTGTTCGGTGGTGCTGGGAAAACTTGTTCAGGTAAGCGATCCAAACCATCAAGGACTGAGACAGAAAAGGGTTTCTGGAAAGCATTGTCCAGTAAGTGACTCTTCAACATATATTGAGGCAGAAAGTGGAATCTGCTAGGTGGTGCTTGGAAAGAACCACCAGATAATTGAGCCTCATCATAAATGACCAAAGCAGAATGGGGAATCTGCTTAGCTGCATTCTCAGGTAAGTGAACAACCATTAAGGACTGAGTTATGAAGAAAAATTTATTTGGTGGTGCCTGGAATCTGTTGACAGGTAAACAACTTCCACCTTCAAATACTGTGGAAGAAAGGGGAATCTGAGTGTTGCCCCTAGAAAGTTTTGCTATGTAAATTACCCCCACCATCAAGTACTGAGCCAAAAAGGGAATATGCTTGGCAACACCAGTAAAGACTCACAATGTAAGTGACCTCGGCCATCAAGGACTGAGGCAAAAAGGGGAATCTGCTTAGTGAAGTCCAAAAAGCATAGCCTGGTAAGTGACACTCACCAATAAGGACTGAGACAGTAAAGGAATCTTCTTGGTGGTGCCGAGAAAGGATCACCTAGTAATTGATCCTTTTCATCATATATTGAGGCAGGAAGGGGAATCTGCTCGGTGGTTCCTGGAAAGCATCACAGATAAATAAGTCTTGTCATAAAGGACAAAAGCAGAAGGGGAATCAGCTTGGTGGCATCTGGAAAGCATCATTAGCTAGTGACCTAGCCATCAAGGTCTGAGGCAGAAAGGGAAAGCTTCTTGGTAAAGCCGGTAAATTGTCCCCAGGTAAGCAACAATTTCCAATAAGGACTGAGGCAGAAAGAGGAAATCTGCTTGGTGGTGCCTGGAAAGCATTGCCCTGAAAGTGATCTTCTTTATCATGAATTTGGGATGGGAATCTGCTGGGGTGTTTTGAAACTCACCAGTTAAGCGAGAACACTGTGAAGTACCTAGGAATCAAGGGAATTCTGCTTTTTGGCCACTGGACAACTTTACCATCAAGGACTATAAGGGAAAGGAGAATATTCCTGGTAATTACCTGATGCCAGGTAAGTGACTTCCACCATCAGAGACTGAGGCAGAAATGGGAATCTGCTTGGCGGCCTGTAAAGCATTGTCATGTAAGTGACCCCTGCCATTAAGCACTGAGGCAGAAAGTCAAATATGCTTGGAGGTGTTCAGAAAGCATTACCACGTAAGAGACCAACTTCATCAAGGATGAAGCAAAAGGGGAATCTGTCAGTTCCCGAAAAAAAAAAGAAAAAAAAAAAAAAAAAAGGAAATACCCACCATCAAGGACTGATGCACTGAAAGAGGAATCTGCTTGGTGCAGATTAATACCAGATAAACGCTCCCTGCCAGGCTAAGACATATTCCTTAGTTAATTATATATATATATATATGTATATATATATACACATATACATATATGTATATATAGTATATGAAAAAGTTTCCGTGAGATTATTCTGGGAATTGTTGTATATAAAAAATATTTCCTTAGGATTATTCTGTGACTATTGCCCCACCTAGACCTTCCAGGTGGGGGCGCTGTGGAGTTGGCAATAAATAGCTAAATAGTTGGATGGACAGGGGAGAGGGGCCTTTTGCGAAAGCTGCTTGCAGGTTGCAAGAGGATTCTCCCTCTCCCTCTCCCTCTCCCTCTCTCCTCCCCTCTCCTCTCCTCTCCTCTCTCTCTCTCCCCAATCTTTATACCCTAACCTTGTCTGTGTGGAATATTATTTGCTGCGGATAAATATTACCAAGGTCTCCCCCCAAAAGGGGACAAGGGGATAGGAAGTAATTTCTCAGTCTGGGGACTGTTCGTGGATTCACAAATACCCAACAAAGGATTTAACAGCACAGACACTTTACAAATGGCGCCTGGATGTAACACCACCCCAGAGTACAGGTAACTACCTGAGGCCTGCCCATTTCTGGGTGGGGCCTTGGGAACCGGATATTACGTTTACACTACCTGCAAGACCCTGCCCATTTCCTGGGAGGAGTCTTGGAAAGGTACATAAGGGCTTTGAACCAGGGGATTAGGGCCTTTTTGCTTTTGGCTTTGCCTTTTGGATCTTTGTCAGCATGGAGGTCAGAGGTGACATGGAAGAAAGAAGATGCAGGGCTAGCTAAGGATAGCATGCGTAATTGGTTAGCAGCCACATCTGATGGCTAGGGCTGAATAAAGATGTTATCTCTCATGAAGCCTGTGTGAGTGAGTCTGATTCTTGCAGCGACCATCTGAAGATGCTGACCCAATGGCTAATGGGGTTGAAGCCATGTGGCCTGCGATGGCGGACCAAGACCTTCATCTCCATTCAAGTCCATCCTAAGGCCTGTTTTACAACATATATATTTATGTTTGGGGGCTACAACAAGAAGCTCAGGGGCTATTCTTATTTCTCTGCTAAGAAATTATTTCTGAAAGGCTGGGGTATCCTGTAATTTGCCTGGGATTAAATCTGGCTTGGCAATATTTGTGGCAAATATATTACTCACTGTGTTCTGGTTCTTCCATAGTCAATTTTTTTAAAAGAACTAATACTGATCTTTTTTAGATTTTAAATATTTTACTCTATTTTCATTTAGTGCCTTATTTAAGCATTCTGGCCACAAAATGTGTTTATTGTTGGGTTTAATGTATATTGTGGTGTGAGAGTGTATCTCATTGTTGAGACCTTGAAGCAGACCTAAAATTATAAAATGTACACCCACTATCCTACATCAATGTACCTTTTCTGACACCACTACTGAAGTCTTCAATTTTCTTCTCATCCTCTCTGCCCAGCCCCTGCCTTGCTCTAGGGCAGGCAAATTGCTTCTTTCTTACTCTATCTTCTGTCTTTTCCCTTTTTGTCTCAGGGATTTGTGTTGTTGTTAATGTTGTGACTTGCTTGTTAAACTCTTCCCTTTCAGCAGAGTTCTTATCCAGAGTGATAAATCCCACCTATTATTGGTCTAGTAGACCATTCTCCAATATATCTACACTCACTATTCTTTGTGGCAATCTTTCTACTGTAGGCTAGAACACATAGTCTTTGCCTCTATGTTTTCTGGGTATTATTACCATACTATCTTTTGTTTTTCTTATATCCCACAAGTGAGTGAGATTATTCTATCTATTCCTCTCTGTCTGGCTCATTTCACTCAGCATTAACTTCTGTCTGATCCAGCTATACCATTTCTAGGGATATAACTCAGAAACACAAACATATAATAAAAATGCTCTCTAAACTCCTATGTTCAGTGCAGCACTATTTACAATAGACAGAATCTGGAAATTACCAGGTGCCCCACAACAGATGAGTAGCTAAAGAAACTTGATACATCTACATAATGGAATACTATGCAGTTATTAGGAAAAAAAGTCATGAAATTTGCCTATACATGGATGGATATTAAGACTAATACTTTTTTATTTCATTCTAATAAGTTAAAGAAGCAGAAACATGAAATAGTATCTCTGAACAAATTCCAAAGTATATCTATGAAGAAAATGTAATTGTGAGATGAAAATCAGAAACAAAAACAATAACAAAAGATAATTAAAATATGCTTTTCCTGAAGAACATAAAACAAAGATTCTCAAAATATACAAATAGAATACAGCACCTAAATAAAAGATCATAGTTTTTGACCAAGTTAAATCCATCCTAGTATACAAGGATGTTTTAACACATGCTCATACATTAGCCTAATATATGATTTTAGTATAAGAAATATGAAATATTTTATAATTGTGATTTTCTTCTCTGTGGGAATATATGTTCATTTCTTCTCTACATTTTCAGATGGGATTAGATGTTATTATTTTTCTAAGTTTTATCAATGTCTTTAATATCTTAGTGATATATGGTAAGTAGTGGGTGAATAGTCTCTCCCATTCTGTGGTACTTTTTGTAAGATAGTTTCCATTTCCTTTGAAGTACAGAAGCTTCTCAGTTTAATATAGTCCCATTTGCTTACCTTTGCTTCTACTTGCTTGTCCAGTGGTACTTCATCTTTGAAGGTTCTAGCCTCAAAGTCATGGAATTTATGTTCTTGTACTTTTTTTTCTATGTACCTTATAGTTTCAGATATGATATCAAGGTATTAGCAATTATATACCATCTTACACCACAAAGACTGGCACACATTACAAAGAACAAGAACAACCAGTGCTGGCACAGATGCGAGGGCAAAGTGACTCTCTTACACTGCTGGTGGGAATGTAGACCTATTCTGCCTTTTTGGAAAGCAATATATATATTCCTCAAATATCTAGAAATTGAGCTCCCATATGTCCCAGCAATACCACTTTAAGGATATTTTCTAGGAACCAATAACACCATGAAATGATCCCTCTGCATTTCTATGCTTGTTGCAGCACTAATAATAGTAGACAGAATATGGAAACAACACAAGATATTGATAACTGAAGAGTGGCAAAAGAAATTTTGGTATATCTATACAATGTAATACTCCCAGCTATTAGGAAATATAAAGTTATGAAATTGTTCATATATGGATGAATATGGACATTATTTAGTGAGTGAAATTAGTCAGATAGAGAAGGATAGACATAGAAAAATCTTATTCACTTGTGGAATATAAGAAAAATAAAAGATAGTATGTTAATAATATACAAATACAATAGAGACGAGGGCCAGGAGAACCAGTCCATGGTAGGAAGTTTGCAACAAAGAGCCAAGACTGCTGTTAGGGTCAAGGGCCAACTATGACTATAATAGTTGTAACTGATCATTCTGGACTAGAACTGGGTGCCAAAAGGGGATACAATTATAAACATGGTACCCCTGCATTAACAATAGTGCAAACCACAGTGTCAGAAAGGAAAAAAGGGGGAAAGAGAGAGTAAGAAGTTAGATGCCTGCTGAGAAACAACAGAGAGGGTGGGAGGGAAACTGGGGACAGTGGAGACCAGAAAAGTATACTGGTGAAGGGTGGTATATATTGTTTGACTAAAACTGTATCATGAACAGTTTTGTAATGACAGTGTTTAAACAAATAATTAAAATTGTATGATCACAAGAATAAGTACATTTGGCAAGATACAGTAAAAATCATGGGATATATCTCCCTTATATGGGAAGAATGGAGTAAAAACATTCTCAGACAACAAAGAACTTGCAACATTTGCAATAAATAACCAGACCTTAAATTACTCAAATGTCGCTTATATAAAATAAATAACTAATTTAATAGCAACAACCTTATACAATATAATGGCACAAAAGCCCTTTCTGTAAATAATTTCCTTTAGATGTCAATGGATTAAACCCTCCATCAAAAGTCACAGAGTAGAGAGTTGGATAAAGAAAGAAACCCATCTATTTTATGCTGACAGGAAATACACCTAAAATTACAAGATAGAAAAAGACAGTAACAGAGTGGTGAACAATTAATGATTCAAGCCACTGGACAGCCACATTTATATCAGAAAATATTGCATTAAACTCAAGAATGTACATAGGGAACAATAGAACAAGAATTAACTTTAATCACGATATATGTGTCAAATGTTGGCCACACCGTATGTAAGTCTTGCTCAAAAAGCTACTAAAATCATTAATAGTAAGTGGGAGATTCCAACATGTCACTCTCAGAAGTGATAAATCCACTACGTAGAACATCAGGAAGTACATAAGATACCTAAATGAGAAACTAACAGAGGGGTCTTATTTACTTATACAGGGCCTTTTATCCTCAAAAATAGGAATAAGCATTTTTCTCTAATGCACACAGAATATTCTTTGGAACAGACTAGAATGTCACATTCAGGACATAAGTAATTTTTATTGTAAGTTTACAAAAGTTTACAATTATAAGAAAGCATAAAAAATCATAAAAAACTATAAAGTACCTTATCAAACCACGAAACCACAGAAATAGAAATTTATTGTAAAAAAGATGTAGGAAACTCTAACATCTCAGGACTAAACATGTTTCTTAGCAACAGTTAGATCAAACCAAGAATCAAGAAGAAATAAAGGATTCCATGAGACTTTGATATAAACAAGTTACCTAAATCTATGGGGCAGAGAAAAATCAGTAATTAGAAGGAAATTCATAAATATAATAAAAAATAAAAGATAAAATCAACAACTTAGAGGCACACATTAAATATATGAAAAACCAACAACAAAGGAACCAAAAACAAGTAGAATAAAAGAAATAAAATGCCAGAGCAGAAATAAAAGATATAGAAAACAATAAAGCAATTCAAAGATCAATGAATTTGGAGCTGGTTTGAAAGTATAAACTAGAGACAAATAATTGGCAAGACTTACAAGGGAAAACAAGAGAAAGTGTTCAAGTAAATCAGATCAGAAATGAGAATGGAGAACTTACAATAAAGCCCCCAGCTAACCTAGAAATTGACATATATCGGGGAACATATAATTTCCCAAAAGTAAGTAGCCTAAACAGGACTAGTAGAAGCATGGAAAATAAAACAGAAATGGGCAAACAGAAATTGAACCAGATGTTTATGGGTGAGTTTTTATCAAATATTCAGAGAAGATTTAATCCCATTGATCATTAAAATCTTCCAAAATATAAAAGAGACAGAAACCATCTCTAATACTTTCTTTCTATGAAGCTAACATTGTATTGATTCCCAAAGGTAACAAAGATACTATCAAACCTGAGGGGTGGCACAGGCCGTAATGTGTCTGCCTTGCAAGCACTAGCCTAGGACGAACCATGGTTTGATCCCCTAGCATCCCATATGGTCCCCCAAATCAGAAGTGATTTCTGAGAACATAACCAGCAGTAATCCCTGAGTGTCACCAGGTGTAGCCAAAAACCAACCAAACAAAAACACCACTACAGAACAATTTCACCAATGAAAACTGATGCAAAAAGTTCAACAAAATACTAGCAAACTGAATCCATTAACAATAAAAAATTATACATCATAATCAAGTGTATTTCATCATGGGCAAAACAACATCATATACCACATCGGTAAAAGAAGATAAACATTACATGATAAGGTGCATCAATGCCGAGAAAGCATTTTACAAGATCCAAAAACAATTCACGATTAAAACCCTTAGAAAAATTGATGTTGAAGAAACTTTCCTTAAGCCACTAACATTTACCATATTTTCCAGCATTTAAGATGACTTTTTAACCCAGGAAAAACTTCTTAAAAGTCAGGGGTCGTCCTACACGCTGGTATATGGCATGCTGAAACACTCCAGCTTCAGGGATGAGTAATCCACCCACCTCTTAACGCCAGCATCTCTCTGTTCAGCTTTTATGGGTCAGAGAGGAGGTGCTCTGTTTCCCTCTAGCTGTTCTATTAATCACTGCACCTCAGCCAGCTGCTCTTGTAGGAGCTCTCTCTCTGCACTGGATGTAGATCACTGTTTTATGTTTACATGTTTGATAACAAATAGCCTTATGGTTATAAGTGACAGTTTTCCAGCTAAGTACATGCATGACATAAGCATTTGAATTAAAATTTACATGCTGAAATCAAATCTCACATTTTTAAATTTTCATTTGCTGTGCATTAAAAGAGAGATAGTCTTATATGGTGAATATAGCCCAAACCTATATTTTAACAGGAAAAGTAGGGGGTCGTCTTATATGTTGGAAAATGCGGTATCTATAAAAGGCCCATAGCAAACATTATTCTTAATGGTAAAAATACTGAAAGCATTTCCACTGACGCCAGGCACATGGCAAGGATATTTATTGCTTCTGCTCTGATTCTTAGTGATAGATATCCTAGTAATAGCAATCAAGCTACTAAAATAATAAAATGGATCCAAGTTGGTTAAGAAGAAATTGAACTATCTACTTGCAGATAGCATAAAATATATATTAAAGACCCTAAATAGTCTGCAAAAAAAAGTCCAAATCAATAAACCAACTACAAAGTTAATACATAAACCAGCTACAAAGTTAATATACAAAAATAATTGCATTTCTTTATGCAAATAATGAGGAGAAAGAGATCAAAAGGAGGAAAAAGAAATTATAAAACCCATCCCACTCTTGTAATCAACTTAACAAAAATTTTCTTTTTCTTTTCTTTTCCTTTTTTGTTTTTGGGCCACACGCAGTGACACTCAGGCACTAATCCTGGCTGTGCACACTCAAAAATTGCTAATGACTCAGGGGGACATATGGGATGATGGAGATCACACCCAGCTATGTCCTGGGTCAGCTGCAAGCAAGGCAAATGCCCTGCCACTGTGCTATTGCTCTGCTCCATATTTTCTATTTAATCCCTTTCCAAATTCAGACAATATTCTTCAAGTCTTAGAAGAGTTAATTAAAAAGTTTATATGAAACCATAAAAGACCCAGGATACCAAAAGCGCACTAAAATAACAAGAAAAGAGATGCTGGAGGCATCTCTTGATTAATTAACTTGAAGCTGATCTGCAAAGCCATCATGATCAAAACATTAAGATGGCAGAAAAAAAGACAGACATTCAGACTATGGGTCATAATAGAATATTTTAGTGACTACCTCCCAAGTGTATAGTCATTCAGTTTTTGACCATGGAGAGAGAACATGAAATGGAATAAAGAGTCTTTTCAATAAATGGTGTTGGGACAATTGGATAACCACATAAAAGAAACTAAATGTTTCTATATATGAATGTACATAGAAACTTATGCTGAGTAAAATAAGCCAGAGGGAGAGAGAGACACACACACAGACTAATCTCATTGATCTATGGATTTCAAGAAAAATAAAAGACATTATTAAAATAATTCTCAGAGATGAGGACCAAAGGACCAACTCACAATATGAAGCTCACTAAAAAGAGTGGCGAGTGCAAGTAGGAAAATAACTACAAAAAAAAAAAACTACCACGACAGCGTTAATGAGTGAGAGAAGTAGAATGCCTGTCTCAAATCAATATGTTTATATCATATCGGGGGCTGGAGTGGTGGTGCAAGCAGTAAGGCATCTGCTTTGTCTATGCTAGTCTAGAATGGGCAGCAGTTTGATCCCCCAGAGTTCCATATGGTCCCCCAAGCCAGGGGTGATTGTCTCAAATACAGGCAGAAGGTGGGAGAGGAGAGAGATCAGGGTCATTGGTGGTGGGAATGTTGCACTGGTGAAGGGGAGTGTTCTTTGTATGACTGAAACCCAACTACAACCATGTTTGTAATCATGGTGTTTAAATAAAGACATTAAAAAGTAAACAATGACCAGCATAAAATACAATGTACAGATAGGAAGAAACTAGCTACACAGCAATCATCTGATTGAATGGTCAATATCAAAGATATATAAGGTACTGGTAGAACTTTACAAGGAAATAAACATCCAACCACATAAATATACATGGACAAGAGTAACAGAATCTTTCTCAAAGAAAGTATCAATGATCATAAGGTAAATGACAACGTGCTGTAAATCTCTAATCAAAGAGAAGCAAATCAAGGCAACAATGAGACATTATCTCACACCAGATACTGGCACTCATAAAAAAAAAAAAAAACACTACAGCCATTACTGGTGCAAATATGGGGGAAGGGGGACTCATTCACTTCTGACAGAAATGTTGACTGTTCCAGTGTTTTTGAAACAATATGGAAATTTATAATAAAATCTAGAAATCAACTGATCCGTTTTATCCAACAAATTGAATTCTCATAATATACCCGAAGAGCCCCCAAACAAAATGCAGAAAAGACATTTGCACCCATGTGTTCCTTGTGGAACTATCTACAGTAACTACAACCTTGAAACTCAGGTGGCCAAGAATAGAGGGACCTGAAGAGTATCAAGTTGTGTGAAGTTAGTCAGAGGGAAAGAGTGACACAGAATGATCTCTCTCTTATGTGTGATATGCACTGTTTTGTTTTGTTTTTGGCCACACTCGGTGATGCTCAGGGGTTAATCCTGGCCATGCGCTCAAAAATTGCCCATGGCTTGGGGGACCATATGGGACTCTGGGGGACCAAACTACAGTCCATCCTAGGCTAGTACAGGCAAGGCAGATGCCTTCCGCTTGCACCACCTATACGGCCCCTGATATGATATGAACATATTGATGGAATAACTAATACCCTAAGACAATGAAAAGAAAGAACATGGGAACTGATATTCAGTAGGAAAACTGGCCACTCTCTAATCAATTTCTATACACTTGTCATTGAATGAGTAGAACAACAGTCTTTGGTTCATTATTAATAACTCCTTTGATGTTAATTCTTACACCCACCAACTAGGAGCCAGCCTAGAAAATGAAATATGTAACTTTAACCTATCACTTAGCTGTGTGGCCAACTGCTCCAGGATAAGAAACCAACAAGAGCATATTTGAACCCATTCTGGCCAGATTGTTTCTCCACAGTTTCTAAAGTCATCTGAATTTTGAAGACAATAATGATCGGAATATCACATCTGAAAAATCATTTTTCCTGGAGAAGAATGATTTTATTTCACATAGAAATTAGTAGAGTCTAAACTGTTTTGAGTGGGGTTTCTGGGCCAATAACAGCAATATAATTTGAGTACCTTTTATAATAAAATGTCTCAGATCCCACTAGTGACAGAAATTATGAAGGTAGGTAGAAACCTATATATGAGTTTCTCTGGGTGATTAATATGTCCATAAGTTTTTAGATTAATTAGCCTAGTACTCTAATATTTTCATATACAAAAAGATAATTCAGGTCTACTAAGTCTTAAACAGTAAAAAAAAGTTTGTATTTGCATTATGTCCATAAACTACATTTCAGAATGACTTCTGCCTTTCAATTTTTTGAATGCAGTTTATTTCACAAAAGAAACAAAGATTACTTCAGATTTCCTGGAACAGGTCAAACAGATTCAAATTCTTTATAATACAAAATGCATAAAGAGAAAATAAATTGGAAGCTTAGGCACAGCTGATAATTCCCTTTTCATGGCTGATCAAAAGAAAAGAAAAGGAAAAGGGGAAAAGTGCTTTGATTTTGTGTATTCATAGAAAGTGGAGATTTTGCATTAACCCCAAATGAAGTCTGCTCCTAGAATGTATCTTATTTTCGAGTGGTGGAAGGTTAATCCATTTCCATTTCCTGTTGTTCAGCTGCTGGAGCTATTTCTACAAGGACAAAGATGCAATTGTAAATCAAAATGCTTTAACCACATAATCATGCCAGACAGCAAACACAAAAGTAACTTTTTGTTCCTTTTTAAATCCCAGAAGATTTGAGAAAATTGGTGTGGCTTTTTTCGTGGTTTATTATTATTGTTGTTAGATTTAGTGATGCAGAAAGTAAATAACCACCAGCTTTGTAAATGAGATTTTGATAGCTCTTAAAAACTATCAAAATGTGACATAAAGATCTTTCCAGTCAGAATTGGATAGACTTCTAAAAACTACAAAGAAGACATACCCTGGCTTATTTTATGACTCTTTTTCAGTAGAATAGGAAAATAAGGAAGGTAAAAATGTTCCTCTTCTTTGCCTTACACTTCATATACACTTTGAATTTCTTTTTATTTAGATATTTCTTTCCCTGCATAGGAAGTTTGATAGCAGAACTACTACAAACACTAAAGATATGCTGTCTTTCATTTTGATGGAGTTATAAGTTGGTCATGAACTTATTTTGGAAGTTGGTAAGAAACTGGAAAAGAGACTCTCTCTTTAAAAAATATGTGGGGGTTTTCAAAGCATACAATATGAAGTTGAGTTTGCTTGATCCCCAAGGGTTGCCTACCAGAAAAGATTTATCATAGGTATTTTACTTTAGCTATGTACAAATTTTGTTCTAGCTATTATTTTACGTTATACCATCAATTAAAATTATTTTAGTGGATTCTGGCAGTTGCCATAATAAGGATCTTGATTTAAAGTAATAGTTGATTTTCTCTTCCCCTCTATATTTTATACTTCCTTTCCAACCTTTTATTTTAGATATTTATTTTTCTTTTTTTAAAGAATTTAAGTTAGTTTTATTTTTCGCTGTAGCCAGGAGTCCTGGCAAACATATTGTTAACAATTATTAAACTCAAATTTTCCTAAAATAGAAACCAAAGATAAACTAAATATAAACACTTTATTTTGTGTGGTAAATTACAATTACTTGTGGAGTAAGTCATTTATGCAGAGAATTAGCATTGGTCCACAGACCTCTTATAAATATTTCTTCAATTATTCAGTCTCTTACTACTCAGAAGTTTAACTGAATTATATACAGAAATGAATATAACTGTGCTTTTGAGGATGCTATTGACAGATAAAACCAAATCCAAATCAGAGTTAGGACTTTCATTGTGCAGAGAAGATACAGATGTTACCAATTTTGATTACTTTAGAACTGGAGCAAAGCCAATAAATGCCAAAAGAAGCCTCCTTGGCCAATGGAAATGCACCATATTACAAAGGCTCATGTACAACTTTTTTTTTAATTTTTCTAAATTTTATTTAAGTACTATGGTTACAGACATGTTCAGATTTGGGTTTCTGTCATAGAATGTTCACTGCCCTTCACCAGTTCAGTTTCTGTCTCCCATTTCCTTACCAATCCCACCCTCTGCCTGTCTCTGAGACAAGCATTCTTTTTCTCTCTCACACTCTTTACTTTCTGACATTATGGTTTACATTATTGTTATTGGTTGGGAATGCATATCAGTTCATTCCCTTTCAGCAACCAGTTCTTGTCCAGAATGATCAATTTCACTCAGCATTATAGTATCCATGTCCATCCATGTATAGAAAATTTCATGAATCATTTTTTCCAAGGGTTTCTATTGTGTAGATGTACCAGAGTTACTGTTTTATTGTTGGGCATTGGTAGCATCCATATTTTGGCTACTGTAAACAATGCTATTATAAACATAGGCATGTGAGGACATTTTTGATGTGGTTTTGTGTTTCTTGGGTATATTTAGAGGGATCACATTAAATCTGTAATGCTTTGGGAAGTATTGCCATTTCAGTGATATCTATCATGCCAATCTATGAGCAGGTTATGTGTCTCCATTTCAGCGTGTCTTCTTTTATTTCATGGAGCAGGGTTTTATAGTTTTCTTTGTATAGGTCCTTCATGTCTTTCATCACATTGCTTCCTAGATATTTGAGTTTGTGTGGCACTAATGTGACTAAGGTTGTTTTCTTAATGTCCATTTCTTCCCTATCATTATTGGTGTATAAAAAGATCATTGATTTTTGTGTGTTAAGTTTTTAGCCTGCCACATTGCTGTATGAATCTACTGTTTTAGAGGCTTTTTAGTAGAGTCTTTAGGGTTTTCTAAGCAATGTATCATGTCATCTGCAAACAATGAGAACTTGACTTCTTCCTTTCCTATCTGGATGCCCTTGATATCTAATTTTTTTTGTATAATCGCTATAGCAAGTACTTCCAGTATTATGTTGAAGAGGAGTGGTGAGAACGGTACAGCCTAGTTGTACCAGAATTTAGAGGAAAGGATTTTAGTTTTTCTCCATTGAGGATAATATCTGCCATTGATTTGTGGTATATTGCCTTAACTATATTGAGAACGGTTCCTTTCATTGCCATTTTGCTGACTTTTTTTTTTATCCAAGAAAAGGTGTTTGACCTTATCAAATGCTTTCTCTGCGTCTATTGATGTAATCATGTGATTTTTATTTTTCTTGTTGATGTTGTGTATTATGTTGATTGATTTACAGATGTTAAACCATCCTTGCTTTAGTGGGATGAAACCTACTTGATAGTAGTTAATGATTTTCCTGAGGCTTTGGATTATGTTTGCCAGGATTTTGTTGAGCATCTTTGCATCTGTGTTCATCAGGGATATTGGTCTGTAATTTTCTTTTTTGAGAAAATCTCTGTTTGGTTTGTTATCAAGGTGATTTTTGGCTTCATAAAAAAATTGGAAGTATACACTTTCTTTTTTCAATTCCATGAATTAGCCTGGCCAGGATTGGTAGTGGGTATTCCTGCAAAGTTTGAAAGAATTCATTAGTGAATCCATCTGGGCCTGGGCTTTTGTTTTTGGACAAGCATTTGATTGCCATTTTAATTTCCTCAATAGAGAGGGGTTGTTTAGATATGCTACATTATCCTTAACCATGGAAGGTTATAAGAGTCCAAGAATTTATCCATTTCTTCCAGTTTCTCATGTTTGGTGGCATAGAGTTTCTCAAAGTAGTCTGATTACCCTTTGAATCTCTGCAATATCATTACTGATCTTCACCTTTTCATTTCTAATACAGGTTATCAGCTTTCTCTCTCTCTCTTTTTTGTGAGTTTTACCAATGGTCTACGAATCTTTTTTTTTTTTTTTTTCAAAGAACCAACTTCTGCTTTCATTGATCTTTCGGAATGTTTTTTTGGTTTCCACTTCATTGATTTCTGCTCTAAGCTTTGATATTTCCTTCTATCTCCCTATTTTTGGTTTCTTTTATTGATCATTTTCTAATTTTATAAGCATTTATAGGCATTTCAGGTATGTCCCTTCTTCCTTCCTGGTGTATGCATGCAAAACTATAAATTTTCCTCTCACTACCGCTTTTGCTGTGTCCCATAGATTCTGATAGTTTGTATATTTGTTGTCATTTATTTTTATATCGGACCCTCTGGTTGTTCAGTAGCAGGCTGTTTCATTTCCAGTTCTTAAAGTTCTTCTTCTTCTGTGTCCCTTTGTAGTTCCCATCTAATTTCAGAGCCTTGTGGTTTGTGAAGGTATCCTGCAAAATTTATATCCTCTTGATTTTATGGAGGTATGCTTTAAGTCCAGCATGACAGAAAATAATTGAGAACCACTGCTCTAGTGACATTTTTTGCTGTGCCCTTTTTGGCCCTCTCAGGAGAGGTTCAGGACACAGAAGAGTAGAGCCACACACAGAGCCGACAGGTCGCTTCTGTCTCTCCTAGTTGGTAATCTCACAGCAGATGCAGACCTCTCCTGCTTGCCTTCACAGACAAAGGATCTGCCTTTCTGCAGGGGCACCTCTGGTAGCCGGTTTTCACTCATTCAGTCTTTCTTGGCCTTTCGACTTGGGTGTCCCTAGGAGAGAGTTTTCGCTGGGCCCTTCTTGGCCCTCTCTGGAGAGGTTTCACAGACTGAAAAGTAGAGAAACACACAAAGGGAGGTCGTCTCCGTTTCTCCCAATTGGTTGTCTCATAGCAGACAGACCTCTCCCACATGTCTTCACAGACAAAGAATTTGCCTTTCTGCGGGGATACCTCTGGTAGTTAGTTTTCACTCACTCACTCACTCACTCACTCACTCACTCACTCACTCACTCACTCACTCACTCACTCAAGCAATCAGTCTTTCTTGGTCTTTTGCCTTGGATGCCTCTAGGAGAAAGTTTTTGTTGGGTCCTTCTTGGCCCTGTCAGGAGAGATTCAGGAGACAGAAGAATAGAAATATATGCAAAGGTTCCAGGTCCCCTCCGTCTCTCCCAGTTGGTAATCTTCACTTCATTTTTGATGTATAGATTCTTGTTTGGTGCTGTTAGATTCTTGTTTGATTCTAGGATATACATATATATATCTTAGATATTACCTATCTTAAGATAGATATCTATATATAGATATTATCTATCTTGAGATATATATCTTTTTTTTTTGGTTTTTGGGCCACACCCAGTGATGCTCAGGAGTTACTCCTGGCTATGCGCTCAGAAGTCGCTCCTGGCAGGCACGGGGGACCATATGGGAACCGAGGGATCGAACCATGGTCCGTCCTAGGCAAGGCAGCAGGCACCTTACTTCCTGCGCCACCTCCCGGCTCCCGAGATATATATCTTAAGATATATCTATATATAGTTATTATCTTATCTATCTTGATATATATCTTAAGATATATATCTTAGATATTAGCCACTTATTTGATGAGTATTGGGTGAATAGTTTTTCCCATTCTGTGATTGGCTTTTGTATTCTAGTTACTGTTTTCTCAGAAGTTTCTCTGTTTAATAGAGTCCTATGTGTTTAACTTTACTTCTATTTGCTTGGTCAATAGTGTTTCTTCTTGAAAATACCTTTACTTTAATTGTCATGGAGTATTTTGTTTATGTTCCCCTCTATGTACCTTATAGTTTCAGGTCTCACACTCCTATGTACATAACTGAACTGTTTACAATAGACAAATCTGGAAGTTACCCAGTGTCCAATAATAGAACAGTAACTGTGGTACATCTTACATTTTTTAGAAAAAATGATTCATAAAATTTTCTATACATGGATGGACATGGAGATTATACCAATGTATATACCAAGATCTTTAATACATTTTTATTTGACCTCTGTACATGTATGTGGCTGATGAGTTTTTCTAACACCACATGCTAAAGAGTCTTCCTTTTCTTCATTTTACATTTCTTGCCCCTTTAATAAATTAAAGATAAATTTATTTCATGTCTTGGGATCATTCTCTGAATACTCAAGTCTATTTCACTAACCTGAGGGGCTGTCTTTATTCCAATACCATGTTTTTTAATGACTAATGCCTAATAGTACAATTTGAAGTTGGGGAATGTGATTCCAAGAGTATTCTTTTTCCTAAGTGTTGCTTTAGATATTTGTGTGCATTTATAGTTCAAATAAAATTCAAGAGTACAAGATATACTTCTTGAAGAATGTCATGGGTATCCTTAGAGGGTATACCATGATTTAGGGAGTATTTCCATTTTAATGATGTTAATCACCCCAAACCATACACATTTTATATGTCTCCATTTAGTCTCACTTCTTTTTCTTTTTTTTTTTTTTTTTGTCACACCCGGCAGTGCTCAGGGCTTACTCCTGGCTCCATGCTCAGAAATTGCTCCTGGCAGGCACGGGGGACCATATGGGGCACCGGGGTTCAAACCGATGACCTTTTGCATGAAAGGCAAACGCCTTACCTCCATGCTATCTCCTGGGCCCCTAGTCTCATTTCTTGAAGCAGTAATTTAAAGATTTAGTATATAAGTCCTTTATCTTTTTAGTTAAATTGACTCAAAGGTATTTGAAATTCTGTGTTATTGTAAATGGGATTGTTTTTAATGTATATTTTCTTTTCTATCAGGATTTGTGTATAAAAATATGCCAATTAATTTTGCATGCTAATTTTGTAGCCTGACACTTTGCTATTGGAATCTATTATTTCTAGAAACTTTTTGGTAGAAACTTGAGGATTTTCTTTTTGAATATATTTATTTATACAATTTGATTACAAACATGATTGGATTGGGTTTCAGTCATATAAAGAACATCCTCTTTACCAGTGCAACATTCCAATATATTAACTAAATATACCATATTTTCTGGCTTATAAGATGACTGGGCGTATAAGACGACCCCTAATTTTGCAGTTAAAACATAGGTTTAGGTTTATATTCATTGTATCAGACAGAACGTTCCTGTACTGGAACTGTATGTACCACGGTGAGTCAATCACAACAAGCAAAGGTTCAAAGGTTATACTGTAATAGACTTCCTCTCTGACTCTGGCCAATCTGAGCAGACTTTTTACAGGTAGATTCGGGTCCAGAACATTGTCTAGTTTGTATTCATAAAAAGCCTGCTTGGATTGGTTGAGTTAGAGAGGCAGTCCGAGCAGCCTTGCAGTGATTGGTGCAGGATCGAGTTGGAAAATTTGTTTTATGGCAATATTCAGACAGTTTTCGTTTAAAGGCATATTGAAACATTTTTCAGGATATACTCGGGCATATAAGGCAAATCCCTATTTTCGGTTGACTTTCTTTTGTTTCAAAAGTCGTCTTATATGCCAAAAAATACGGTACTAACAAGTCATTTGAAAATTGATATCTTGATTACTTCCTTTTCTATCTAAATGCCTTTTATGTCTTTTTCTTGCCTGATTGTCATGTAGCTCCAGTACTATGTTAAATAGGAGTGGCAAGATGTGACTTTTTTTTCTTGTGCTAGATTTAAGAGGAAAATCTGTCAGTTTATCCATATTGAAGTTTAATATTTGCCATGGAGTTATGTTAAATGACCTTGACTATATTGAAAAAGTTTCTTCCATTCCAATCTTGTTTAGAGTTTTTGCCATGAATGGATATTGGATCTTATCAAATGCTTTCTATGCATCTATTGATATGTTTGTGATTTAAATTTTTGTTGGTAAGTATATTAGGTGGATTGATATGCATCTGTTAAAACAAGAAACATTCTTATCAGTATGTGGAATGAGTCCTACTTTTCCATGGTGGATATCCTCTTGAAGAGATGTTGGATACTATTTACTGGAATTTTGTTGAGGATCTTTGCATCTATGTTCATCAAGGACTATACTCTCTTTTTGGCATCACTGTATGTTTTTGGTGTCAAAGTAATGTTAACTTCATAGAAACTATTTGGGACTGTTTCTGTTTCTTAAATTATTTGAAAGAAACAAATGGGTCCTCTTTAAGGGTTTGAAATAAATTGCTAGTGAATCCATATGGGCCTGAATCTTTGTTTTGGTATGCTTTTTATTTCCATTTGAATTTTATCAATAATTTATTCAGATATTCCAGATCATCTTGGTTCAACTGTGGGATGTTATAGGAGTCCAAAAATTTATCCATATTTGCTGGTTTTCTTGTTTTCTGGCATAAAGTTTCTCAAAGTAACCTCTGATTATCCTTTGAAATTTTGCACTCTTTGGAATATTTGAACAGGCTTGTCATGATGAAGGAATTTGAAATTGTAAAGTGAAGGCTTTCCAATATTATAGGCTTAGGCCTTGCTAGATTCACTAGTGAATTCTTTCAAGCCTTTAACTAGTACCAATTGCTAAGATTTTTCTGGATGTTTATTGTTCCATATAAAATTTCAAGAGTGTTCCATTTATATGGAACAATAAACATCCAGAAAAATCTAAAGCAATCCCTGGGGAAAATTAATGGGAGGCCTCACTTTCTGAACTTCAACTATAACTACAAAGTAATAATTATTAAAACAGCTTGATACTATAAAAAATAGACCCCCGGATTAATGGAGTGGATGTATATATTCTAATGCTGAGTCCAAAGTATATGATCAATTATCCTTTATAAAGGTCAAGAAATACACAGAGGAGCAAAGAAAGTCTCTTTAACAAGTGGTCTTGGAAAAACTGGTTATCCATGTACAAAAAGAACTTTGTTTAAAACGATGCACACAGATCAAATCAAAATGAATTAAACACCTCTTATCAAACCTGAAACCTTTAGGTACATACTGGAAAATGTACACAGATCATGCCACAACATTGAACTTAAAGGCATCTTCAGGTGAAAAGGAAGCCAATCCCTCCCTTCGCCCCCCTTAACAGCCTGTCAATCCTGGAGATACTCTGCTTAACGGTTAATAACTCCTTTTGTTGACGGTAAATAACTCCTTTACGGATGGTTAAGGAGCCTATGAAAAGCCCTCATATCTTGGTCCAAGGCTCTTTACTTCAGTTTGTGTTGAGCCCCAGCATGCTGGATAACAAACCCTTTGAGTTTGCATGAGAATGACTTGGAGTCTTCCCTGAGCACACCATTTCTCAGCCGGTTTCAACATTTGGAGGCCCCAACGAGATTTAGCAATGGAGGTCTCAACAGTGTTGACTTGGGTGGCTCCAGTCAGCTCCAACCTGCCTCTCTTTGGTTATGATCAAATGTCCGTTTGTGTTTCTGTTTCTGTTGGTCTGCAGTTTCTGTTTCTGTTTTAGGCTGGTCCCTGTAGTTTCTGTTTCTGTTTTAGGTTGATTTGTGGTTTGTGTGGCTGTTGGAGGCAGACCAAGTGCAGGAGCATGAGCTCCCATTGGCTCCTCTCCAACTGTGGTGATGACCCTGTCCAGGAGCCATAGGCCACAGCCCTGGGGGGATGCCCTGGTGGTGATTGGGACTCCAAGGACGCTTGGAGAATCCTTTTCGGTGGATCCGAAAGATTCACATTTGTCAGGCCAGCTGGACTCTGTATTTTTGATTGTCTGGGAATTCTCTTGTGGTATTTCTTTTTGTCTTCTTGTATAACTATGCTATACTGTCAGTTACCTGCTCTCATGAAGGGACAGTCTGTCTCAACTCCATTAACAATAGCCCATTGGTCCGAGATATGCGAAACCTGTCTCTAATTGTTAAAGAAGGAAAATGGCAGACCTTCTGTTTAGCTGAATGGCCAACCTTTGAGGTCAAATGGCCACCTGAAGGTTCTTTCCAGCTGACGCTTATTCATAAGCCCACCTGGGATTATTGTCAGCAACTTCTAGGGATTCTTTCTACAATGAAGGAGTGAGATCAACCCCACTCCAGATAAGAATAGAAATAGATGACAAAAATCCTAGATGCAGTAGTAGATAATACAGGTCATAAGAAAGGTATAGGAGGTAGACAGGGCAACCTGGGCCACTAGTGGCGACCTGCTCTGGATCCAGACCAACGTGCCTATTGCAAAGAGAAAGGACAGTGGGCAAAAGAATCCCCTAGAAAAAAGGGGAACAGGTCTGCCCCATCCTGTGTACTGGCACTAGAAGACAATTTAGGGAAGATGGGGCTTATATCCCCTCCCTGTGCTCAGGGTAAACTTTGAAGTGGAGGGGACTTCCATTGATTTTGAAGTAGACACTGGGCTGTCTACTCTGTCTTATGTCAGCCTCTGGGACACTAACCTCTAAGAAGTCATTGGTGAGGGGAGCAAATGGGAATAGATACTGAGCTTGGACAACTAAAAGGGCTATGGGCATAAGAAAAGGAATGGTGCATCATTCATCTTTGACTGTCCAGCACCTCTAATGGGAAGAGATTTGCTTAACAGCCTCTCTCTGGCCTGCTAATAGAGTATGTTGATCAGCCTCTCACTTGACTGTAATGCAATATGTGACAGGAAGTTGGAAATTTTTAGTCATTACACCCTGATTCATTGGCTTGCACTTATCCTACCTTATTGTTTGGGGAACTTCCTTAGAGTTTGATTGATTCAAAAGGATTTTATCTTAGCTCCTCAGGCTGATCAGTGCTATTAGGTGGACAAATAAGTGTCAACGTTTTATATTGAAAATGGAAATGATCCATTGTTCTTGTGTTTTTCATAAAATGCAGCATTTCTTTGCTGTGGAGTTAAGTGTCTCCTTTATGGCCCATTCATCCATGTTGTCTTGTCACACTACCATTCTGAAAATGATGTCTGTAATTTGATTTGTTGTCAAACCAGTGTTGGGAGAGCCACTGTCTATTTATGTGCTATTTAGCCTTGGGAACAAGGACAAGTTCTCAGAAAGGCCCATGTCTAAGAGGGATCCAGCATAAATTTAAGTTTTAGTGCAGATTTTGACATTTTTAAAAAATCATTGAAACTGAAAAGTACTTTTCCTGTCAACATGAACTTTAGTACCATTGATGAAATGCTGACACTCCTGTCTTATGAGGAAGATTTCTTGGAGCTCAATTTTTCTGTCTCCTCACAGGATGATGCTCCCAGTGTCAAAAGAAAAGAATGCAGCATGGCCTGCACTCAGTAGTTGCTAAAGTTCACCATCTTTGGGGAGTACAGGGTGTTTTAGGGTGGAGGACATAGAGATTTTTTTGTAATTATATTAGATTTTTATAGCACTGGAGCTAAAGGCCAACCAATACATCAGGACCTAGGCCACTTTTGGGTCTGTCACCCTGAGTTAACCCTGCTCCAGTATATAGATGATCTGTTGCTGGCTACGTCCTCAAAGGAAAAGTGTGAGTCTGATACCGCTCCCTGTTAATTGAGGTTGGACGTCTGGGATACCAAGCTTCTGCTAAAAAAGGTCCAGCTATGTAGTAAGGAGGTCACTTTCTTAGCATATACCATAAAAAGGGGGAAAAGGTGGCTGACTCAGATTCCCCCTCCTGCCACCCAGAAGCAACTTTGAGAATTCCTAGGAACTGCTGGTTTTCGTAAAGCTGAAATCCTGCAACTCCTGTCTGTGGTTCTCATGCCCATTGAACTGGTTATACTCAATTTCCCAGGGCACCAAAAGGGATCAGACCCTGTAGCTGTGGGGAACAGACAGGCTGATGAGGAAGCCAGGGCAGCGGCCGGCAGGTAGGAGCAAGAGGTTCATACTCTGATCACAGAGGATTGGTGGATGAATCTTCCCTTTCAAAGTGAGGCATCTAAGCCTGAAGAGACAAAAGACCAACTTTAAATGGCATACCTCCAAACAGGTGTATACTTTAACTCACCTAGGAGTTTGAGTCATGCTGGAGTTACTTAGGGAACAATCATTTGCCCCACTCTGTCTGGAAGGAGCCGAGAAATGGCCAAGCAGATTGTAAAAGCTTGTAAATCCTGTCAGGTGGTTAATGCATATCTCACTAAAACTCCAGAAGGACATCAACTTCGAGGGGAGAGACCAGGGAAATTTTGGGAAGTAGATTTTACTGAAGTAAAACCTGCCAAATATGAACTAAAATATCTTCTAGTTTTTGTAGACACTTTCTCAGGGTGGTAAGAAGCTTACCCCACCAAAAGAGAAACTGCAGTAGTAGTTGCCAAAAAGATTTTGGAGGACATTTTTCCTGATTCAGACTGCCCCAGGTAATTGAATCCAATAATGTACCCAGGTGAGTCAGGGACTGGCTAGAATTATGGGGATAAATTGGAAACTTTATTGCATTTACTGAACCCAGAGTTCAGGCCAGGTCGAAAGGATGAATAGAACAATCCAGGAGAACCAAATTGTCCTTGGAGACTGGCACGAAGGATTGGAAAATACTCCTGCCTTATGCCCTATTCTGAGCCAGGAATACTCCCTCCCCTTCGCGGTTGAACCTTACCCCTTTTGAGACACTATATAGTTCTCCACCACCTATTCAAAAGCTTTTACGTATGTCAGAGTTGAATCTCGCACCTTCCACCCCTTGATTTCTAGGATAAAAGCCTTGGAGGGAGTGCAGCAGCTTATCTGGATGTCTCTAGAAGGTGTTTATCATCCAAGAGAAACACAGGTTCCACATCCTTTCCAGATTGCCTTGAAGTAATTAAAAAGTATGCTAAGGTTCTGGAAATATTTAAATTTAAATTTAACTATAATTTCTGAATTTATTTCCAGTGTATGAGAGAAAACAAAGAGAATTGAATAATTACCCCAAAGATTTTGACATGAGAGAGTTTCCATGTTGCTGAGGTTTGCAATAGGAGAGATATAGAATTTATTGAAATAATTTAAATCAGTATCTCAATATAGATTTTGAAAGTGGAAGTATTCAGAAAGAGAGTATATTTTTAAATTAATATCTTTTTAAACACCTTGATTGCAAACATAATTGTTGTTGGGTTTTAGTCATTTAAAGAACACTCCCCTTCACCAGTGCAACATTCCTATCACCACTATCCCAAATCTCCCTTGTCCCCACCCCAGAATCAAACCTGGGCCAGTTGTATGCAAGGAAAATGCTCTACTTTCTGTGCTATTGCTCTGACCACTTGTGTTAGAAAATTTAAAGCCTAAAATAATTGTATGATGAGCAACCCATGATGTTATAATAAAACATATACATAAATTAAAATTTTATGGTTGAAACAAGAAAATACAGTGATCCTGCAGTCATTTCACAGAGCCATTCATCTCTTTATTTGGAATGTGAAAGAGAAATGTGCTGGACACTGAAAGAGAGAAGAAAAGAAAGGCAGATAAAGCATAGAAAGCAGAGGTAAAGATGATAATGCGGGAATTAGAAGAGATTCCAAGTGTTCCAGGTACCTTGATGGAAAGATCAGATTTGAAACTGAGAGAAGCTCTTTCTCAGCTTACATTCTATGTGACTTCTGGAAAATTATACAATTATAGTTTTAAATCTTGATTGTAATCCCTCCTGCTCTCAGGAAGGGGGTGCTTCCACTTAATCTAGATCTATGGACAGGACAAAAGGGATGTTACTTGCCTGAGCAGAAGTGCTATGGAGTTTCAGCAGCCCTTGCTCAAGACGTTCCATTTTAAACTTGAGGTCTTTTTCATTTTTCTGTAGCAAGCTCTGGTATAGTCTGATGAATTCCAGGAATGACTTGGGAGTGGTGTAATTGTAGCGCTGTTCATTTCTTAGATATGACAGGGATGTTTGATTGACACTTGTATGGACAAAAGCCATGAACTGGCTAATTGACTGTTTAAATGTGGGCTAAAATCAAAGAGAAAGAAATAAAAAGATCATCTCTATTAAGATTAGGATTGTAGGCACACTTTTTTCTTTTAATTACTTTTTTATTTTTAATTATGAGAACAAAGATGCAAAGAAAGAGGATAAGGTAAAGTTACAGTGGAAGGACAATCACCCATCAACAGAATTCTCAGTAGTCCCATTGCTGATATCTTAACTTTGAACTTTAAGCCAAAGAACATTAAGAAAAGGAAAACAGAACCCATGTACAATTACTTTGTCCCTCAAGTCCCCAGATTGTAATACATAATATTTCTTAGCAGCACACAAAGCACTCTAAAGCCGTAAAACTTATGTAACTCCTTAAACATTGAAGACAAAGTACTTTTTTACATTTCCATGCACATGCATATTAGTTTTAGTTAACCTCAAAAGTTTAAGTGGGTTGTTGTTCTTAAGGATTAGAGTCAAAGGAGCACAGTAAAAACAGTATTAGAGTAGCAATTATTGTTTGCATAGGCTCATCAAAATATGAGGGACATGGAAAGGAAAAGTCTTGGCCAAAATACAAGGAGACCCTACCCCTGAAATTTCCTGGCATAAGACCAACTCTAGGCTCCAGGCAAACTAGTTTGTCCAATCCAGGTCATTGTCTGTATTATCAATGCACTTTTATTTTTCACATAGTCTCTGTTGTTGGTATCATGTTTCTGTATTAAAGATCCTGGAATTTGCATATCCTACATTACAGTCAGGATGGTGCAGAGCATCCTCTCATTTCACCTCACAATTAAAGGGCAATGCAGAGAACCCTGTCCTGTAAGCAGGTCGTTGTTGTTGTCAAGTCTTCTTAGTGTTAAGGGAAGTCTCTTTTGAGCAGGTCAATGTCAGAGCAATGGTAGGGTCTTCCCTGGTAGATATTGCTTCCAGGTGTTATAAAAAACCTTGGATGTTTTGTAGATACCTTCCCTTGTTCAGGAGTAAATGGAGGATGCCCACTCTTCTGAGGCCTGTGTCAGGTCATTATAACAATGTTCAGGGTGTAAAGTCCCATTGCACTACAAGATTTGTGTGTTCCAATCTCTATTAGATAAGAACTTATTTGTATGTATAGTCTTTTCCAATTTTAATGTGCTATGCAAACAAAGAACAATGCTACACGGCATTATCAGCACATATGGGGGTCATAAGAACAAGTCCAACAATCCCCATGACATGGTTCAATCATAAGCATTAAACTGAGGGACTCTTCCACCAAAATTCCTTATTGAACAGCTCACAAAGAGAAGACAAGATAAAAAGTGGGTAGAATCGTCACAGTAAAAGAATATTTAGAGTTATAGCTGTTAAAGAAAATACACATAAAATATTCAAAAGACATATGTATCCATTTTATGTCATTTGAAATAGTTGGGGGTTGTTAAATCCAATGCACGGCTTTGGTCTGTGATTAGGACTGTGTAGTACTGAAGTTAAAAAGGGTAAATGTGGGGTACTGCTGGTAGGGGGTGAGAGAGTTAAGGAGTAACAATGAGCTTTGTAGGGATGTGCGAAAGGGCAGAATCTGTTGAGGCAGGAGGTCGGTCTTGGTGCCTAAGAAGTTAAAGAACTGAGGGTAAAGAGGGTTAATTAAGGGGAAGATAACGAATCTGGATTGGGAGATGAGGGAGTAGAAGGGGTTCTGGTGTGGGGGAAGGGAAATATATCAGAGGGGCTATATACATTGTATTAATGAATTGTTTATAGATTAGGCTTTGGCAGTTAGAGAGGATCACAGTATAGGAAGTCATGTCTACATATACACTGATTTTAGAGACCTATTTGAATATTATCCTCCAAATTTAGGGAATTCCATTTTATTTTCCCTAGAAGCAGTCGAGAATTAAGAATATTTTTGGGTGTTGTTAAAAAGTATATACCATATTTTCTGGCGTATAAGATGACTTTTGAAACAAAAAATCAACCGAAAATTGGGGGTCGTCTTATACGTCTAGTATATCCTGAAAAAAGTTTCAATATGCCGCTAAATGAAAATTGTCTGAATATTGCCACAAAACAAATTTTCCAACTTGATCCTGCACCAATCACTGCAAGGCTGCTCGGACTGCCTCTCTAACTCAACCAATCCAAACAGGAATTTTATGCATGCAAATTAGACAATGTTCTGAACCCGAATATACACTGTAAAAAGTCTGCTCAGATTGGCCAGAGTCAGAGAGGAAGTCTATTACAGTATAACCTTTGAAGCTTTGCTTGTGATTGGCTCAATGTGGTACATACAGTTGGAGCACGGAACATTCTGTCTGATACAGCGAATATAGGCCTAAACCTATGGGTTTTTTTTTGTTTTGTTTTGTTTTGTTTTTGGGGCACACCCGGCAGTGCTCAAGGGTTACTCCTGGCTCCATACTCCGAAATTGCTCCTGGCAGGTACGGGGGACCATATGGGGCACCGGGATTCGAACCGATGACCTTTTGCATGAAAGGCAAACACCCTACCTCCATGCTATCTCCCGGGTCCCTAAACCTATGTTTTAATCGCAAAATTAGGGGGTCTTCTTATACGCCCAGTTGTCTTATATGCCGTCAAATACGGTATGTCACATTTGCGCCCGCCACTTTTGAAAATGAATACTAGTAAGAAAAGAACTCCTGAATGGGGTCCAGTATGCATAGGGAAGGGGTTTTTAACCCAAATATTTTGACATGGAGTTTCTTGTGTCCTTCTGTGGAAAGGATCTTGAGAATTTTTATTCCCTTACCTCAATATTTTCTGACTTTTGCAAAAAGCAGAGGCTGACAGTTTCCAGTGCTTGCTGAGGCCATGCATGAAACCAGTCAATGGCTGTGCAGTTTACAATGGCTGGGAACTTTCTGCTTCGAATCCTTAATGTACTTCCAACAGGGGAGAAACAAAGAGTCACCTGAGAAGTCAAAAAGTGTATGAAGAAGTATCAGAGACATACTCATAGAGATACTTTTAGCCTTGACTTCTATGTCTCCCAGTAAATTGAGATGCATATCCAACAGGCACAAAAATAATTTATGTTTGACAGTTATCCTTTCCAGCTAAGAAATTAAGAATTCTGGGACTTCAACAGGCAAGAGAGATACTGCTGATTAGCTGAGGAGGGCATTCTTGCAAAAGTGCTCTGACTATAAAGGGCACTATACACTTACTACCCACGCCCAATTCAATAAGGTCTTCTGTGTTCAAAGTATATAAATCATTTCTGGTCCTCCTTATGTTGGGCACTAAATCCTTTTATACCTTCAGTTGTTTTCGTACACGATCTATAAAAAATTTCCAGCAGTGCTCTCTGTTATCAACTAGACCTTGACTTTTGACTTCATTACTTAAATTGCTTATGATGCTTTCAACTTCATCATCAGAGTAGAGATCTGGGATTTCTCCTGTGGGGGAAAACAGAGAATAGATGAACATCCTTTTATTTTGTGCAGTAAAATTGAACATAAATGATTATTTTGTGTGAGAAAATAGGTACTTTAATTTTAGGCCACACTCCAACACTCTTGCTAATAGAATCGAAAGACCTTTTAAAATGATAAACCCAGGGTAGAAGAACAATACATTAAAGAATGGAATAGTTATACAGTCCTCTTGTGGCATGAGTTAGTAGTAATACAAAAGTGTTTAAAACAAGAGCATTTTGGGATGGATTGGTGATGCGGAGCAGTAAGGCATCTCCCTTGCTGCTGCAGTTTGATCCCCTGGTATGGTCTCCCAAGCCAGGAACAATTTCTGAGTGCATAGCCAGGAGTAACCCCTGAACATCACTAGTGTGCCCTCACAAATAAATAAATGAGACAAGAGCATTTTAGGAATCTTTTATTAAAATTGTGAAATAGTTTAATATTTAGCAGGAGAAATAAAAACAGTTAAAATAGGTATAGCTCATGGATAAAAATCTGTGAAAAACAGATATATTTAAAAGTTTTCACTTTATATTAGTAGAAGAGAACAGAGAAAATTCCTAGAATTTAATAATATATATTATCATGATACCTTTAGTCAATAGAAAAATAAATTGTTAGATTAATGGAACCTAACATGGTTAAATTATTCAATATATTACAAAAATCTAAATGAATCAATAATTTAACATTTGAAAGGCATTTGGAAACCTTTCAATTATAGGAAAGTCAAGGTATACATTTTTATAATACGTAGGTGGTAAAGAATGATAACTTTGATTCAAAATTTAAATACTTATAAATTTTATACATATAAATTGATGCATCTATTATATAAAAGATTAAATTACGCCGGGCGGTGGCGCTGGAGATAAGGTGCCTGCGCTAACCTAGGACGGACCGCGGTTCGATCCCCCAGTTCCCCATATGGTCCCCCGTGCCTGCCAGGAGCGACTTCTGAGCGAATAGCCAGGAGTAACCCCTGAGTGTCGCCGGGTGTGGCCCAAAAACCAAAAAAAAAAAAAAAAAAAAAAAAAAAAAAAAAAAAAAAAAAGATTAAATTACATGTTGAAAGCACTAAGGCAAAAGACAAGCAAATTCTAAGAGCTAATTAAGAAAATATGCTTTGTAAAGCCAGAGAGATGAAGGTATTTACCTTGCATATAGTTAACCCTAGTTCAATACCTAGCATGGTACTTGCACTCATGACCTCACTCCAGTACTGCCAGGAGCAATCCATAAGTACCACCAGGTATGGCCTCCGAAACAAGATAAATTAACAAAAAAAGTTTTCATAAACATTCTAAGTTACATACAAGGAAGCATATGTAAAAAATGATTTCTACCCCAAGCATATATAAAATTATTTCAAAATCAAATGAAGACAGATGTAAGATTTAAGATAAATAATGTAGAAGAGAACAGAAAAAATATTTTCATTTTTTTATTATACTACATCCCAAAAATAAAAAAAAGAAAAAATATTTCATAATATATGTTACCATGATGCCTTTGGGGTCATGAATCTATTAGCAGTGGAAACAAAAGCAAAAGTAAATAACCAGAGTTATATAAAAATAAAAACTATTGCACACTAAAATAAACTATCAAGAGAATGAAAAGATATTTTAGTTAGTAGGAAAAATAAACTCACAACAAAATTATTTTAGCAGAAAGAAAACTGGTTAGAAGCTGAATAGAGAATTCTCCAAAGAAGACTTGCAAATAGCTAACAAATACATGAAATATGTCCAATGTCAATAATCATCAGAAAATATAATTAAAAACCATGCTACCTCACGAAAATTATTAGGGTAGCTACTTGTTTTATTTAAATTTTATTTTAAAAACTATAATTTACAAAGTTATTTATAATTATGTTTTAGACATACAGAGTTTAAAGACAAATCCCAATACCATTGTCAACCTCCATCCACCAATTTTCCCAAAGTTCATCTCTGCCAAAACCTCCTTGTCATTATAATAGAAACCTTTTAAGTTAGTTAAAAACTTCAACTTTAAAAACTTTAACTTAAAAAATCCTTAGCTTGTTGTTAAAGTTTGAGTGTCATAACTTTATTGTTGTTGACACTATGACTTGGATATTTAGTTTTGGCCTTTTTAACAACATCAATGTACATGACACCTCTTGTCCTCTGTCCTTGTCATTTGATACATGTCATTCTCTTCAAATAAATTTTGGTCTTCTTATCACTATATTCTTGGGCATAATATATTTTTAAATCCACCATTTAAACCATTTTATTTATTCATTAAATTATTCTCTAAATACATATAGTCTCATAATACCATATACTCTCAAAATACCTTATATTAGTATATCATCCTCATTTATCCTTCTCCTTTGATTTTTTCTTTGCATTGTTTAACATAATACCTTCCAGTTCCATCCACATTGCAGTACCTTACATGATTGCACAATTCCTTACAGCTATGTAGTATGCATTTATATATGTACCACATCTTCATGTTCCATATCTTTATTGTTAGAAATCTAGGTTGATTATGACTCTTAGCTATTGTACTAAAAGCTGCAGTGAATAGCAGTGTGTACATATCCATTTTGGTGAGAAGTTTTCTGTTCTGGGGATAGATATCCCAGAGTGGGATTGCTGGATCATATGACAGTTTAATATTGAGTTTACTGGGAACATTCCATATTGTTTTTCATAGGGGTTGGATCATTCTCATCATTAGTTGATGAAAGTTGATGAAAACTTGATTAAAGTTCCTTTTGAATCACACCCATATAAACACAAAATATTCCCAGTATTTTCGTATGTGCCATCATTACATGTGTCAGATTATATGTCATTAAAGTCTTGATTTGGATTTTCCTGATAATAATTGATAATGAGAAATTTTTCATGTGCTTTTCCATCTATTTTTTCCTTAGATAGGTATCTCTCCATTTATCCTCTCCACTTTTAATGGTGTTTTAGACATTGCACGTTGACCCTTTGAGTACTGTGTATATTCTAGATATCAAACATTTATCTGATGTGTTGAGTGCAAATCTTTTCACACACTCTTTAAGTATTATCCAGTATTTCTTTTGCCATAGAGGAATTTTTTTATTTGACATAATCCCATTTATTCAGATTGATTCTATAACCCTTGCCATTGGCATCATATCATTGAAGACGTGTTTGAAATCTAAGTCTTGGAGTATTGTGCCTATGTTTTCTTTACTGTATTTCATGGATTCACGTTTTATGTCAAGGATTTTGGTCCACTAGGGGTTCTGTTATAATTCTCCTCTTTCATTTCTGGTCTGACTTATTTGAGCACTTTCTCTTTTTTTCTTTGGATTTTTGCCAATGGTTTGTCTATCTTGTTTAGTCTTAAAAAAAACCTAGCTTCTTATTGCATTGATTCTTTGGATTGTTTTCTTGGTTTCTAGATCATTGATGTCTGCTCTGCTCATTATTATTTCTTTTCTTTAATTTGTATTTGGGGTCAATTGTTATTTTTATAAATATTTAAAGTGTGCCTTTAGATTTTAATTTTATGTTCTTCATTATTCTTTATGTAGGCCTGCATCACTATGAGTTTCCCCATAATTACTGCTTTTGCTGTGTCCAATAGATATTGGTAATTTATTTCTCATAAACATCTGTTTCAAGAAATCTATTTCTTCTTTGATCCAGCTCTTAATAAGCAGCATGTTTTTCCAGTCTTCAGAAGTTAGAATTTCTCCACATCTTTTTTATAATCAACATATATTCAAAATTTGTTGCTTTATGGTTTTATAATATGCTTGGCATGCTTCTTGTTAGAAAATTTTATAATTTAGACTTATGCCCTAGAATGTAATCTAATATAATCAATGTTCTATTTGCACCAGAGAAGAATGTATTTTCATCTTTTTGATGACAGAAGGTCCTGAGTAAGTTTATCAGTCTCAGGTCTTCTAATTTCACATTTAGGACTCTTATGCCCTTACTGATATTTTTCCTTGTGATCTATCTAGCAGTAAAAATGGCATTTTGAAATCTCCCACTATTATCATTATTAAATCTATGTGTTTCTTCCAACATTTAGTGAGTACATGTTGCTAAGAGTTAGGATCTTGGTGTTTTGTTCTCCTGATCAATAAGTATAAAAAAGTATCCATCTTTGTCTTTAATTATTTTCTTGAGGTTGAATATAATTTTCTCTGATACCATATTTTTTGGTTCATTTTCTTGTATAATTGTCTTCCATCCTTTTATTCTGAACCTGTGTTTATCCTGAGATCTTAAATGAGGTTTCTGTAAGCAGCAAATGGCGTGAGTTTTGTTCCCTGATCAATCCTTTATGTCTTTGTTGAGAGAATTTATTCCATTGACATTCATGAAATCTATTGATAGATATAGCTGTTTTGTCATTATATTGTGTAGGGTTGTTGCTATTATATTATAAATATATTTTATATAAGTAGTCTTTGAATTGTTCATTAATTTCTGGTGTGGATTATGACTTCATGGTTTTGGTTTTATTTTCCTTATTACTTAAGAAAATGATATATTGAATTGGTTTAAAAAAAAACACAATTAGCGGCACTCAGGAATTACTCCTGGCTCTGTGCTCAGGAGTCACTTCTGCAAGACTCAGGAAAACATATATGATACTGGCGATCAAATCCTGGTCAGCTACGTGTCCTAGCCAATTTACTATTTTTCTGTCCTCCTGAATCAGTTTATTTATTGCAATTGCGAGTTCTTTTTTGTCTGCGAGTGATATTACTCCTTCCTTCTTATGTAAGTGAAAAGTTTCCTTGGTATTGGACTATAGATAAAAATTTTTAGTTCAGTAATTTGAGGATGTAATTCCATTCTTTCCATACTGTTTTGTAGGGGAGAATCTGGTATAATTCTAATATTCTTTCCTTCATATTTAAGATTTTTCTCTTACTGCATTAAGAAGTCTACACCTCTCTGTTTTTATCTTTATTTAAACACTTTGATTACAAATATGTTTGTAGTTGTGTTTCAGTCATGTAAAGACCACCACCCTTCAATAGTGCAACATTTCCATCACCAATGTCCCAAATCTCCTCCTTCCCCACCAACATCTGCCCAGCTGTACTCAAGACAGGATTTCTACTTCTTTCATTCATTCACATTGTTAGGATAGTTCTCAATGTAGTTATTTATCTAACTGCACTCATCACTCTTTGTGGTGAACTTCATATCATGAGCTGGACCTTCCAGCCCTCCGCTCTTTAGTCTCTGGGAATTATTGCAAAAATGCCTTTTATTTTTCTTAAAAGCCATAGATGAGACTATCCAGCATCTATCTCTCTCCCTCTGACTTATTTCACTCAACATAATAGATTCCATGTACATCAAGGTATAGGAAAATTTCATGACTTCATTTCTCCTGACAGCTGCATAATATTCCATTGTGTACATGTACCAGAGATTTTTTAACCATTCATCTGTTGAAAAGCATTTTGGTTGTTTCCAGGTTTTGGCTATGGTAAAAAGTGCTGTAATGAATATAGGTGTCAGGAAAGAAGTTTTGTATTGTATTTTTGAGATCCTAGAGTATATTCCTAGGAGTGGTATAGCTGGATTGTATGGGAGTTCAACTTCCAGGTTTTGGAGAAATCTCCATATTGCTTTTCATCAAGGTTGGACTGGATGGCATTCCCACCAGCAGAGAATAAGAGTAACTTTTTCTCCACATCCCCGCCAGCACTGCTTGTTCTCATCCTTTCTGATGTACCCCAATCTCTGTGGCATGAGATGGTATCTGATAGTTGTTTTGATTTGCATCTCCCTGATCATTAGTGATGTGGAACACTTTTTCATGTGCCTTTTGGCCATTTGTAGTATGTGTATTTTGGATATTAGCCCCTTATCTGATGGGTATTGGGTGAATAGTTTCTCCCACTCAGTGGATGGCTCTTGTAACCTGGGCACTATTTCCTTTGAGGCACAGAAGATTCTCAGCTTAATATATTCCCATCTGTTTATCTCTGCTTCCACTTGTTTGGAGAGTGTTGTTTCCTCCTTAAATATGCCTTTAGTGTCAATATCATGGAGTGTTTTACCTATTGTTGTTCTATATACCATATGGTTTCAGGTCTGATATCAATCCACTTTAAGCCACCTGTATTTTACCTTCGTATATGATGTTAACTGGGGGTCTGAGATCACTTTTTTTTTGCAAGTGGCTAACCAATTGTGCCAACACCACTTGTTAAAGAGACTTTCCTTGCTCCATTTAGTATTTCTTGCTCCTTTATCAAAAAATTGGTGCTTGTATGTTTGAGGAACATTCTCTGAGTACTCAAGCCTATTCCACTGATCTAAGGGCCTTTCTTTATTCCAATACCTTGCTGTTTTGATAAATATTGCTTTGTAATACAGCTTAAAATTGGGAAAAATAATGCCTCCCATATTCCTTTTCCCAAGGATCGCTTTAGCTATTCGAGGGTGTTTCTTGTTCCAAATGAATTTCAGAAGTGTTTGATACACTTCTTTGAAGAATATCATGGTTATCTTTAGAGGGATCACATTGAATATGTACAATGCTTTGGGGAGTATTGCCATTTTTTGTCCCCCCAATTCACCATAAAGACCAGGCAAAGGGCTGTATAAGAGGTGTATATGGAGAGCATTTACTGTCCCTCCTCTTTCTATACAGTCAGTGTAAATAATACAGCCTGTGGTAAGCATTGGGAGGCCTTTTCTTCATATATATATATATATACATATATATACATACATATACATACATACATACATACTCTTCACCAGTGCAACATTCCCATCACCAATATCTCAAGTGTCCTTCCTCCCCAACCCACACTGGCCTTTGTTAATTTTCTAGCTTGCCACATTGTTTATTGTTTGTAGAAGCATTTTGGTAGAGTCTTTAGGGTTTTCTCAGTAGAGTATCATGTCATCTGCAAACAGTGAGAGCTTGACTTCTTCCTTTCCTATTGGAATCCCTTGATATATTTTTCTTGTCCAAACGCTATAGCAAGGACTTCCAGCAATATGCTGAATAGGAGAGTTGAGAGAGGACAACCTTGTCTTGTATCAGACTTTACAGGAAAGGTTTTTAGTTATTCTCCATTGAGGATCATATTTGCCATTGGCTTGTGGTAGATGGCCTTAACTATATTGAGAAAGGTTCCTTTCATTCCAATCTTGCTGAGAGTTTTTATCAAAAATGGGTGTTGTAGCTTATCAAATGCTTTCTCTGATTCTATTGATATCATATTTTCATGTTTTTATGTTTCTTGTTTTTTTGTTTTTGTTTTTGGTTTTTTTTTTTTTTTTTTTTT
>PVKC010001840.1:0-47358 GCA_004027635.1 Crocidura indochinensis
CCCTGCTCTTATTCTTCATGTTTCTAAAAAGATAGAAACATCTTTTCTATAGAAAAGATTTTTTTCTTTTTCTATAAAAAAAATCTTTTGTATAGAAACATCCTTTCTATAAAGATAGGACTGGAGCAATGAGCATAATGACCTCTTTTTCCATCTTTACTGTTTTCACCCCTCCCCCTAACTCCCATCCTATTCAGATTATTCTCATAAATTCTGCCCCTGCTCCATTTTTCCTAAGCACACCCAGGGGCATTCCTAGACATCAGTTTTATTTGGGTCAATACTCTCCTAATATTATATGTCCCTGGAGTATTGCAACAAGCCGGGGACCTGATCTCACCCATGTGGAACTGATCCCAGCCTATGCTCAGATAATCCAGTGTGGCTCATACAATTCAGATACAAATGAATTATCTGCCATTTTCTTTAACCACAAACTGCCAGTAAAGTGAAATTTCAGTGGACTCACTTTGTATTTAACCTCCAAGGTGAGTAGTTGGCACTAAATGCAACTGTAAAGTTCTTTTCTGAATCATGCAAGCGTGAAAGAAAAACTCCAAGTCACTGTCTGGGTATTTCTTATGCAATTTTTTCCGTGCTTTCAACTCTGAGTAACAGAGCACACATTTATTCCATATTTGCCAGAATAAACATTTCTGGAACAATTAGAGAAGCACAGTGAAGGACTGTAGGAGGTCAATTAGCATAAGGGGAAGAGTGGGTTTAGACAGAGTCCAGTTTGTTCACTTTACTAATGGATAATTTTAGTTTCCTCATCTGAATAATGGAGAACAATGAAGCCAGAGTGATAAAATAGCAAGTTATATGCTTGCCTTGCATACAACTTACTTGCTATTTTATGTGATTTATGATTGCTAGAATCATCTGGGTTCAACTTCCAGTATCCACAAGATTCCCCAAAGCACTCCCAGGATTGATCCCTGAGTCCGGAAGCAGAAATAATCCCTGAACACTTCTAGGAGGTGGTGCAAAAATAAAGAAACAAACAAAAAGGAGCACAAGATATTCTTATGTTTCAGGGGTTTATAGTAATTTAATAAAATAACAAATTTAAATACATAATATTGCCAAAGGTGTTCTAGATCAAGTTATTTAAAATGATAGTGATGGAACAAGGATAGTGGTAAATATGTTTGATTATGATAAAATGATTCAATCCCTACTTTTTGGAAATATATATTTTATGGTATTTACTTATCATCAATAACTTTTCTTCTTTTTTTATTTTTTTTATTTTTTTTTATTTTTGGGCCACACCCGGCGGTGCTCAGGGGTTACTCCTGGCTGTCTGCTCAGAAATAGCTCCTGGTAGGCACAGGGGATCATATGGGACACCAGGATTTGAACCAACCACCTTAGGTCCTGGATCGGCTGCTTGCAAGGCAAACACCGCTGTGCTATCTCTCCAGGCCCATCAATAACTTTTCAACAAGGTCTGCAATAATAACTATAATATTTGAAGATGGAGATGATTCAATTGGATGAGAACACACAAAGCATTCTTTGCACATGAGGGGCCTTGGTTTCACTCCTGATAATTTCATAGTCTCCTAATATATCACCAGGCAAGCTCTCAGCACAGAGCCAAGAGTAACCCCTGAAAACTACTGGGTGTGACTTAAAAACAAAACACCTATAATTTTTATAAACATGTTTTCAACATCAGATCAAAATGTGATCTGGGGCTAAAGCTATTGAACAGTAGGTAGGGCACTTGCCATACACAGGGATGACCTAACTTCTATCCCTAGAAAAGCATATAATCCCCTGAGTATTGTCAAAAGTGATTCATAGCACAGAGCCACAGTAAATCCTGAACATCACCAGGTATGTCCAAAAAAAATTTTAATCTAACCAATAAACTATTCCAAGAGCATATTTGAACCTAATATTTAAAATGAGGTTGTTTCAAAATATCCTTGACACATAGTTCTTATGATTATAATAGAAGTATTTAGAATTTGCCATAGGAAATATCAGTTTTGTCTTAGAATGTTTCAAGAACATGATATTTGAGTGGGATTTTAATGTGCCTTTTATAGTAGATATGAGAAAAATGAGGAGAAAACACATAACACGGAGGCTACCATAGAGCAGAGCCCTAGTGCCTAGATCATTTTTATCATACATAAAAAGACTATGGATAATTCTCAGGTCTCCAAAGAATCCTCTAGGCTAAGAATAAAAGCTAGACAATAATGTGAGGATAAAGTAAAAAAAAAAAAGGCCTATGTTTCAGTTTCAGTTGTTTCAGTCAAAACAATCCTGTCCTTGTTTATTATTTATTATGTTTTAGACTAAAATTTCAGTTATAAAGACATTTACTTTTGGATAAATAGCTTTAAATAAAAATCCTGAGCAACAAAACAGATTATTGGCCTTGCCTTGATTTTTCTAACAAATTCATTCACCCTAATGATGATAGTATGATGAATTTTACTTTGATGTCTTTGAGGGGGATTGTTTTTCAATATTTTTGTTTTAAGTAATAACTTGATACATGTGTTTTTGTTCAAAGATTGATGAGTAGTCATTTATTTTACTTTATTTTATTGAAATGATTGTGATTTCCTTCATAGTTGGATTTTACACATACAATGAATCAAGGCCAGTCCAACACCAATGTCAACCTCCCTCCACCATTGTTCTGAGAGTATATCCTATACCACCACCCTTTGATCCCTGGCCTACCAGTACAACAGGCCCATTTGAAGTTTAGATAGAGTTTGGGTATCTCGAGTCTATTTTGTAGACTTTGACTTGACTATTTAGTTCTTTCCCCCTTTTTTTTATCTCCACCAATGTACCTGACACCCATCCTTTCTTTTTTACCCTTCTTAATTTTATGGAAAACTGCATATGAGATAGAACAGAGTAATTTGTGACCCAAGGCAGGAGAAAAAGGCAGGAGCTCCTATCTAAAAGATAAAAAGGGGTTGCAGTTTTTGTGAATCATCTTGCCATAAGACTAAATACAGGCTCCAGGTATACTAAGTTGGTAAATACCAAAGTCTTTTTTTCATGGTACCAGAAAAATCACAGTTGTTGCAGTCAGGCTTCAGTAATTAGATATCTTGGGTTTTGTACAAATCCTATGTCAAAGTCAAGGTGTCACAAAGTGTCTTCTTCTTGTTTCATGTCACCATTAGGTGGTGGCAAGGTTGAGAAACCCACCTTGAAAGCAAGTTGTTGCTGTTTCTAAGTCATCAGAGAGTCATATAAATCCACCCTGGGACAAGTTGATGCCAGGGCAGCATTGGGCCCTTCCCCCATAGAAGTTTAATTCCTGGTGTTGGTGCAGAAAACTGTGCCAGTTTCAAAGATGGAATCTTAGGGGTGAACAGCTGATGTCTGATCAACTGAAGCCTAGATCAAATCACTATGACACATGTTCAGGGTGAAAGGCCACCTGGAATAAAAAAAATAATTAGGAGTTTCTATCCCTATTAGATAAGAACTTTCAATGCATAAGATTTCCCCATTTTTATGTGCCTATGCGAAAAGTGACAATGCCACAGAATATTACTGATACATAATATAGGAGTAAAAATAACAAGCTCAACAATTCCTATAACCTGGTTCTAACAAGAATTCAGAACCCAAGATAAACTTATCTACTAGAATTTCCCACTAAATAAATTCAGAAAAAAGGGGGTGGGGAAAACTACATCTACATAAGTAAATACACAATAAGAATTATACCTATTAAGGAAATATTCCCAAGAAAATATACATATCTCCTTTAAATCTTTGGAAATAGTCTTGTGGGGGGTTATAAAATCTAGAGTACATCTTCAGCTTACAAAAGGTTCTTGTGGAGTCTGAAGAAAAAAAAATGGCTTGCAGCAGTCACAAATCAGAAAATGTCCTTCAGTCGAGGATCTCTCAAAAGCTGAATCCAGTAGTGAATCTAGACCACAGAGAAGGGAGGTGGGAGAAAAGGGACAACCAAGAGTAAATCAGCAGAAGTAATGGTGACAGCTTCTTCCCAGGCCAAGGCAAGGCAGACTGTGAGGTTATCCTTTCGCTTTGGGAGCTGGCTTGGAGTGTGTTGAGATGGAGGGAATATTCCAGTTCCTCAGGAGTTAAGAACTGAAGGTAAAAGGTTTAAGTAGGGAGAAATAATAAAATGGGGTGAGAGGGTGAAAGGATAAAAAGGGATTTGTAAAGTGGTAAGTAGAAGAGGGAAAATGAACACAGGCAGGCATTATGTACAATACTGATGGACATTAGACACACATAGAAATGATAACTGCACACACACTCACACACACACTCACACACACATACACACACATATAGACAGACAATGAAGATTGATTCATACATTGCAGTTGAAAAACTTACCCAGGTGGCATGGGTCAGAGTGCTTAAAAAATAAAAAGGTGGCAGGTCAGATAGAAAGGTTTTACCAATTCCTACTCAAATCATCATTGGTGAGGGCAAACTTTGCTGAAAAAAAAATCTGTCCGTTTTTCCTAAGTTCTCTAAGTTTAATTGAGCACAATTGTATGTAATGAGCTTGGATTTCTTGGGGTTCTGTTGTTATTTCTTCCCTTTTATTTCTGATCTGATTTATTTGAGTGTTTTCCCTTTTTTCCTTGTGAGTTTTGGCAGCAGTTTGTCTTGTTTATTTTTGTTTATTATTTATTATGTTGTTTATTAGTTTGTTTATTCTTCAAAAACATGCTCCTGGTCTCATCAATTTTTTGTATTGTTTCCATTGTTTCTATACGTATTATTTACTTCTGCTCTGGTTTTATTATTTCTTTTCTTCTGCTTGTGATTGGATTCCTTTGTTGTTGGTTTTCCAGATATTTAAGGTGTGTCTTTAAGTTGTTGATTTATGTCTTTTCTTCTTTCCTAATTAAGGCCTGTATTGCTATGAGTTTCCCCCTAATTACTTTCTTTGCTGTGTCCCATAGATTTTGGCAGGTTGTTTCTTCATTATCATTTGTATCAAGAAATTTATTTCTTCCTTGATTTCCTCTTTGATTCATCTGTTGTTGAGCAGTGTATTGTTTTGTCTCCACATCTTCTTTTTAGAATCAATCTTGATCTTTGTGGCATTGTAATCTGATATGGTGCTTAGTATAATTCTTATATTTGTGGCTTTACATAAGTTAGACTTGTGTCCTAAAAAATGTAGTCTATCCTAAAGAAAGTTCCATGTTCACTTTAGAAAAATACACATTTCAGCTTTTTGATGGATGAAAGGCCCTGTATAGACCTATTAGTCCTAGTTCTTCTAGTTTCTCATTTAGGGCTCTTATGATTTTGGAAGTGTTCAGCTAGTGGATCTGCCTACTGGCAATAATGGTGTGTTGAAATCTCCCACTACTAACACATTTCCGTCCAGATGTTTCTCTAGGTTTCTTAGCGAAAGCCTTTCATATTTTTCTGACTCTACATCTTGTGCACAATGTTAATCAGATTTAGTATTTTTTAATCTATTGTTTTCCTGATCAGTATGTAGTATCCATCTTTGTCTCTAATTACTTTCTTGAATTTGAATGCAATTTGATCTGATATAATTATAGCTGTCCCAGCTGTTTTGTCGTTGTTGTTTTCCAGGAGCTTGTATAATTGTTTTTCATCCTTTTACTCAGAGCCTGTGTCTATCCTGAAATTTTAAGTATGTTTCCTGCTGACAGCAGATGGCTAGGTTTTGTTTCTTGATCCAATCCTCTACTCTGTGCCTCTTGATGGGACAGTTTATTCCATTGACATTTAAGGAAACTATTGAAAGAAAGGGTTATTATGTCATTATTTTGTGTATGGTTGTTGCTGTTTTAATAGGTCATTTTGTTTATATAATCTCTCTTTTAGTTGCTCATTTAGAGTAGGTTTGTTTAGTGCAAATATTGCAAGTTCTTTTTTGTCTGAGAATGTTTTGAATGTAAATGAGAGTTTTGCTGGGTAGTGAACTCTAGGTTGCAAGTTTCTTTCATTCAGTAGTTTGAATATGTCATTTCATTCTTTTTATGCCTAGATTGTTTCAGATGAATCATCTGGTTTGACCCTTATGTTCTTTCCTTTATACTTAAGGTTTTTATTCTCCTTATTGCTTTAGAGAGTCCATCTTTCTCTTTTCTTTTTGTTTCTTTGTTTTTGCCATTTGAATTACATTATGACTTCTTGTTGTTTTTTTAGGGTCTGCTTTGTTTGGAACTCTTTTTTGCCTCTTGGATTTGTAGAGCAGCCTCCTTCTAGAGCAGTGGTCCTCAAACTATGGCTCGTGGGCCACAGACTGTATTTGTTCCCATTTTTTGTTTCTTCACTTCAAAATAAGATATGTGCAGTGTGCATAGGAATTTGTCATAGTTTTTATTTTTAATGTAGTCCGGCCTCCAACGATCTGAGGGACAGTGAACTGGCCCCTGTTTAAAAAGTTTGAGGACCCCTGTTCTAGAGAGTAGTAAAGTTCTCTTATCTTATCTTCCTTACTACTTGCTCTTCCCTTTTCCTTTTTACTCCCCTTCTGGTATTCCTATAATTAGGATACTATTTCTTTTGGGATTTGTTGTTGTTGTTGTTGTTGTTGTTATTATTCATTAAGCACCTTACATTTTTTACAGTGTTTTGTCTCTCCTTTTTTTTCTTCTTTATCAATGCTGGCTTGTATTTTGTCTTCAAATTTGTCTATGCAATTCTCCACCTGTGTAATTCTGCTACTATGGCTTCCTAACCTATTCCTTCCATTTCATTTGTATGGATTCTCTCATCTCCTGAAAGAAGAGCTTCTTTGAGTTGGTTCAATTGTTCACATATGGAGAGCTTAATTAAATAGCTTAATTTCAAAAAAGCAATCTAGTGCTTCCTTGATTTCTGTCGCTAAAACCTTATGTGTTGATTTTCATCTATAGATGCAAGTGCTTGGGTAGACTTGGAAATTTGCTATAATTTCTCCCCATGTCACAATTGTAGGAGTCTTTCTTAATTTCCCCATTGTTCTTTGTATTTGGTAGGTTGGAATGTTGAAGTTTCAGGGTGTTTAAGGAAGTGATCTCTTGAACTGATTATATAAAAGATGGCTAGAAGTATAAGAAGAGTGCTTTAGAGGTTATTTTCCTAAACAAGTGAGATTATCTAAGTATGATAAAAAAAAAAAACTTGTAAACTAATTCATTGATTTGTTCAACTGAGTTTTGTGCTCTATGTTCTAGGAGAAAGAAATGCAAGGTCCAATATGCCTGAAAATACCTGATATAAATTGAAATATCTTCACATATCTGCATAGTTTGGGAAGAACAGAGTTGAAGGGAGGGACCAGAGGAGCCCTCTTTATGGATCCAAACAGACCTGAGATGCAGAGTTGATGGCAGAGGAACCCTGGAGGGTGGGCGGGTCTCAGAAGCTGACTGCAAGTAGCACAGGCAGGGTTTGATGGGAGGGACAAGATTGGCCCTCTTCGTCACACACACACACACACACACACACACACACACACACACACACACACACACGAAGCAGAGCAGATGCCTTGCAAAATTGTCTGAGTTCTGTTAGGCAGAGGTCAATGGTTTTTGGAGATGTTCCTCAGTCCTACTACTAAAAACCCTTAAAGAAAGAACTCAAACTTAAATAAAGGTGGTGCAAAGAGAATGTGGAACAAACCACACCCAAACCTGAATGTAGGGTTGTATGAGTGAGTTTGTGGTTCAGATCCTTTATAGAGGAACAGGAAGCCCTTCTGGCATGTGGTAGCAGTTAAGTTAGTGACTTGGGATCCTAGGTGTTAGAAACATAGAAATCAATGGTGTGAAGCATGCCAAGTCCAACATGGTACCTTCTTAGTCTGTGGCTGAGAGATTCAGAGAGTAAAAAGACTCCTATAGGATTAGATATGTCTTATGTCTGAGTGTTTTAAATTTCTGTAGATAAATTAGAGAGGACTCTAGAGGAAAAATGCAGCTCATATTTGTTTTATGGAAAACTGTATAGTATATTGTCAGTCATTCTATTATAGGGAATAATATATATTATGTATAATATATATTATATTTTTAAGTTTTTAAGCTGTGGTATCTTCAGTCATTTGTGATAGCTTTTTTAATTTCTGAGAACATTATTATTAATGAATTAAGTTAATGCATGGAATTGTCCACTTTAACTCCCAAATATTTAAGGGGCAGTAAAGCTTATATGTAGAAAAATTAAACACAAAAATAGAAGAAATACATTGGGCACGCTCAAGAAATAATAATAGCAGGTAGAACAGTGGAATAAAAAAGGGTTTTAGCTTCTTATGCCAACAAGGATACTTTTTAAATTGATATAGCAAGGACATAAGAAAATAAAAAGCCGGGGGCCAGAGAGATAGCATGGAGGCAAGGAGTTTGCCTTGCATGCAGGAGGATGGTGATTTGAATCTCAGCATCCCATATGGTCCCCTGACCCTGCCAGGAGTGATTTCTGAGCATAGAGCCAGGAGTAACCCCTGAGTGCTGCCAGGTATGACCCAAAAACAAAACAAAACAAAAAAGGTCATGGAAATCTCAGACTTCACATAGTTGAGTATAGTATTATATGGCATTAATATTCTATTCAGAGGCAAGAATGCTGTTTTTAGTAACATTGCTTTCAAAATATAATGATATATCTAGATTATAAAAAAAACTATAAAAATAATTTCAAAAACTCCCTAAATAATCATTTTGCATACTCAATTAACTATTTTAATATGTTTAAATAGGTTTTGGGCACTAAATGGACCATTCATAAAATATACAATAAAAGTCAATAAATAGCGTATTCTTTATAACTCAGTTGTTTCCTAAGTATTTTACTATGAAAATGGCATGATGATGGGGCCAGAGAGATAGCATAGAAACAGGGCATTTGCCTTGCATGCAGAAGGACAGTGGTTCGAATCCTGGCATCCTATGTCCTATCATGATTGCCAGGGGCTATTCCTGAGTGTAGAGCCAGGAGTAACCCCTGAGCACCACCGGGTGTGATCTATTAAAAAAAATGGCATGATGGTCAAATAATTCTACTTTTATTTATATAAGTAAATTTAATTATTTGGGGAAGAAACTTTTCATTTCTAATGACCTCTAAACAGCTCTGTATTAACTTCTAATAAAACCTTTGTCTGTGACTTAAATTAAAATATTTTAGTTGGTAATTGGCACTTACTTAATTTTATGATACTTCACAGATGGAGTATAATATAAATATAAATATAAATATAAAGTATAATTATTATCCTTCATCATGAAACTCTAATAATTATTTGCTCTTTGTAGCCAAAATATTTTTAAAACATTTGTATTTGAAATTAAAAATAAATGTAAAAAAACCTCTTGTCTTAAAGATTTCAATATTTATGTTTTGGGCTCTAGCAATCAAAACCAAAAGAATGTATGCATTGTTGTGGTTAAGATAACAAAAGCATTCTGTGGAAAGTCTGGTGAAAGATCAGTAGATAATGAATTCTCAATATGTGTTACAAGCCAAGAGATAAAGGATAAACTCTGGATTTCGAGTACTAGGATAAATAACTTTTCAAATGACCACTTTACACCATACACACCACAGCTCTAGGTGTATTGAAAAGTGAATTTAAAAAGCCAACACTGAGTGCTGAAACAATAACACAATAGGTAAGACTTTTATCTTGCATGTGGTCAACCTGGGTTCCACCCCTGGCATCCCAAATGGTCTCCCAATTCTGCCAGGGGTACTTTCTGATTTCATAACCAAGAGCAATCCCTGAGAGCTGCCATGTGTAGCCCAAAACAAACAACAAAAAATCCAACACTGGATAAATGCTGTCTACTCTGGACCAGCTCTATACACTCACTCTGTTCTCCAGAGAGATATAAACCAAGTCATAAAAAATTATAGATAAACCAGCCGTACAACGGAAAGCTGGCAATCTTGGGAGAAGAGGGCAGACTAAGTCTCTGCCTACCCAAAGCCACACCTGTTGTATACATCACCCATAATCAGTGTTTTGTTTATGGCCCTGTTTCACCACTCCTCTACGATTCTCTGCAGAGAATCCAATCTGACCAACTCCAGATATGCAGGTGTTTGGGCTGATATCATCAGAGTTTTTTGAAGTGAGTGTGGGCACTCTCCCCCACACACACCTTGTTGTACTTCAAGAGACCTGACAGCTAAAAACATGCCCCACAAAAGTATCAATCTTTTCAATTTTCAAATAGTTCTTTGAATTCCTGGACTGTGCAACCACATTTGCAGCCACCAACAACTTCATTTGTTTGATACTATCATCCCCATAAGAACACACCAATTTAGATGCCATTGTGGAGTTAAAGCCCCTTAATGTTCAGAAACAAATGAAATAATGGAATGCTCATCTAGCAATAAGAGCTTACAAAAACCTTCTCACAATGACAGTGACCTCATTGAAGTTATAATGATTTTCACAGATTTACTTCTCGCTATAATTCTTTTTTGTTTTTGTTTGTTTGTTTCCTTTTTTCTTTTCTCTTTCTTATCTTTTCTTTCTATTCCTTTTTTTAAGGGAGGGGGTCACACCCAGCGATGCTTAAGGGTTACTCCTGGCTCTGTGCTCAGAAATCACTCCTGGAAAGCACGGGGACCATATGGGATGCCAGGATTCGAACCACCATCTGTCCTGGGTTGGCTGAATGCAAGGCAAACTCCCAACTGCTGTGCTATCTCTCCGACCCCAACAGAAATTCTCCTGGTTTTTTTTTTTTCTGGCCACACCCAGTGACGCTCAGGGGTAAAATATGGGACGCCCATCCTAGGGACGTCCGTCCTAGGCTAGCATGGGCAAGGCAGACACCTTACCACTTGCACCACCACTCTGGCCCCACTTTTTATTCTATTTTCAAATAATTTTTCTCTCACTTGTATGAAAATAAAAGTGTCACTATGTCATCTCTCTCATACATATTCATTAAATAAAGTAAAAAATTTAAAAGCCAGCACTAAAAACTTTTTAAAAAAATATGTTTTACCCTGTTTGGTAAAGACATTTTAAACAATTTAAGCCTACACATAAAGTTGAAACCATCATAAAGAAATATTATTTGTAAATGTGATTCAAGGATCAATAGTATCATGAGTAGGGCACTTTCCCTGCATGTGGCTGGCTTAGATTTCTTGCAACATATATGATCTCTTAAATTCCACCAACAGTGATCCCTGAACACCATTGAGCGTGTTTCAAAAAATAACACAAATTTAAATAAAGTGGTTGATGTGGTAATTACTTTTTAAAATGTGATTTTATTCATTAAAATGTGAAGTTTGAATTGAATAGAAAGATACGTTTCATATTAAGAGAATGTATTTGTAATGCATATAACAAAGAAGATACACCATCAAAAAACATGTAAATAATAAATTTTTTTTTTTTGTGGTTTTGGGGCCACACCCAGTGACGCTCAGGGGTTACTCCTGGCTATTCGCTCAGAAGTCGCTCCTGGCAGGCACGGGGACCATATGGGGAACCGGGGGATCGAACCGCGGTCTGTCCTAGGTTAGCGCAGGCAAGGTAGGCACCTTATCTCCAGCGCCACCGCCTGGCCCCAGCAATAAATAATTTGTATGAAATAATAAAAGGCAATCCCATAAGGGAGAAGCTGACACATTGCATAAGAAAAACCATATGAAAGAAGAAACAAATGGCTAACAAAGACCTTCACAGTTGATTAGAATCAAGGAGAAAAATGATCTGGGGTTGTATTTTCTGGCCAAAGTTGCCCATGCTGAAAGAAGCTGTAGAGGTCATAGAGTAGAGGAAAAAGATGAGGAATGGCATTGCGAGAAGCCAGCTTTATCAGGATCTGCCAATATGGAAAGGAAAACTTCACATTAGATCTTCCAAAGTGGCCAAAGCATCTTCAGGAGAGAGAAAGCTTTTGTATGTCCACTAAATTTAAGTTCCCTGAAATCAAAATCTTGTCTTCCTTGATTCTCAGCATCATATCCCTATCCCTTAGAGTATCTCTAAGACCAATTCAACACCGACTTCATATCTGCAACAACAAGGCAGCAACAAAAAGAGACGAGCATACACTTAGTGGTAACTCTTGATCTTTTAAACGACTATTGCTTTCTTTCACTCTACCAATGGAGCATTTCTAGCAGACTAGAGAGACGTGTGAAGACATGAGTGGCTGGGAGAAGGAAAAACAAAACTCTCCACTTAAGTAGCTCAAGCCTAATCTGCAAAGGGAAAGGGAGCTTGAAATTGAAGTAAGAATTCCATGTTAACTGCACTGTGTTTTATCAATAGCTATACATGTTGAAAAAAAATCATGAGTGAGCTGTTGTCAGGCAGGAAAGAAGGGAAAGAGGCCATAGTATCCAGGTGTTCATAGTTATTGGAAAAAGTAAATAAATTTATATGTCTGTGATTAGAAATACCTCAGTAGAACAAATTTCATTAATAATGCAATACCCATGAAAATAATGGTGATTCCAAAATATGAATTCTCCATCCAGGCAAACCTGAGGCAAGTTTTTCTCTAGAGATGGTGATGAATTTGAAATTTCCATTCACATATTCCTACTCAGGTATTTTGGTGACAAGTGATCCATATTTGTAAAATAAATAGGCAGCATAACAACAAAAACAATGTAGAATGGTACCAAAACAATGTAAACGGGATTATCTCCGAGAGATGCTATAAATATAATGGTGAATTCAGATCAGTCTGAGGTGTCACTGACTGGAGATGTCCAATAATTACTAAGTACAAGAAATAGAATGGAAGAAAAAGGCAAAGGTCTTGTATCTAGCCACACAGGAAGTGAAGATAGAAAATCAGAAACAGGTTTAAGGAAGTGAAAGAAAGGACTAAAAGCAAACCTCATGCAGGGCACCTGATCATTGTTGAATGAACAAAAGGTAATCTTTTTGTGCACAAAAGATAATCTTGGTTCCTAACCAAGAACAAGTAAGACATGTAGTAGGGAACATAGGACAACTCAAACTTTGCTTTCCAAAGTGAATTTTTCCCAAAAAAGTTTTTGTTTTCTCTAATTCTTAGAAAGTATGTTTGGGTTTAAGAGATTGTTTCTAAAAATCCCAGAAAGTATCTGGCCTAGAATTATATTTAGTAATTCTCGATTACTATGAAGGGACAGAGTTGTCACCTAGGTACAAACTGTCCCATAAGCTCTTGGATAAAATTGACAATTATGTGTAAAATATTATCTAAATTTGTGGATACAGTAGTATGAGCACAAACACTCACATAACCAAAAATAATTTTAATTTAGATAATATTCTTGATAGATTAATATCAGAGTAGCTGCCTTTTTTAAAAAAATAAGTATGAGATCCATTCAGGCAGGGCTATTCTGGGTTCTGAACATAGAGGAGGCGGTCTCTAATGTCTGATTCTCGATGCCTGTCAGGTCTCATGATTTCACATCAAATTGCATTTCTTTTTATCATCCAGAATTCTGTACCTTTAATTGGCTCTACTGGTCATTTGTCAGGAATTCAGTAAAGGAGTAGAGATAGCCTTGTGACTAAATCAAGATGTAAGTAGGCAAGTCTCCTTTTAGAAATGGCTGCTTTGCCAGGAGTGGTGTGTGGAATTCTGAGAGCAACTGCAATTTCATCCATCAGACAGTTATTAACCTAAACTGCCAAGTGGGTAGAGTTCAAAAAGTGCAGTATGATGTTACAATAAACCAGAGGCATTTTATTCTCGTGATTTAAGAAAGCTTTACATTTTTATTTCCAATTAACCTATCAATAGTGATGCCACTTAAATACTCCTAAGGAATATTATCTCCTCATTATTGCCAGAAAACATGCTGCCCAATTTCATAGCTCAGCTGTTCTCATGCATGGATGGACAATCTGAATTAGCTTGAACAGAAACAAGAATTTTAGACACTCGGCTACATTCCACGTTGTAAAGTCTAACTAATTAATATGTGACTTTAAATAGTAAAAGAAAATAAAGTGGATAATGTTTATTTTGTGCATCACAATGATAGTGATACAATGTAACTCTAACTTTCTATTTATTTGGTGTTTGCATACCAATAGAAAAATTATTGTAATCCACACATTCATTGCCAGGAGAATGGAATACTGTGGTAATGAGTAAAGTTCCTCTGGAGAATGGTCTTAAAATTAAGCTATTTGAAAAGGACTGCATTTTCATTACGAGCAAAGATCAGAGAGCCCGGAGATGCAAGCTTTTCTGCCTTGTATACTCCTTGTGCATATTAAAAGTGAACACAAGGACATCCATTATTCTCTGTGCTTGTAAAACATCAACATTTGTAATGTCAACAATTCAAACCTAATATTTACTCAAAGAGAAAGTAGAGTGATCAAGGTAGTCGAGGTCCCAGAAGTACTAACTAGACTTATTGATAATCACTAGGGATCATCATTATACCTTTAATCAGACCTTTCTCGTCCTTCTCATGCTTGAATGAATGTGAACTTCAAAACTGTATGTGACACATGATCATGTGTATTTTTTGGTTTGTTTTTTTTTGGGTCACACCCGGTGGTGCTCAAGGGTTACTCCTGGATCTGCGCTCAGAAATCGCTCCTGCTCAGGGGACCATATGGGATGTGGGGGATCGAACTAGCGTCTGTCCTGGGTCAGCCCCATGCAATCATGTGTATTTTTAAACATTATCCCAATGATTCCTAGCAAATCAAACACTTTTAATAGTTTCATATTCATGAAGAAGGAACTTTAACTCTGAACTAACTAAAATCTACAGTACCTTTCTTGCCTCCTCAATCATGCATGAAAAACTGTCTTGTTTTCTAGCTTTAAAGATTAGAGAAGCTGTATCTTATTTGGTTGATTTTGTTGTTGTTGCTGTGGTTGTGCTAGTGGTGGTGGTGTTTGGTTGGTTAGTTGGTTTTGATTTTAAGTCATACTCAACTGCCTCCTGGCTCTGTGTTCAGAGATCACGCCTGGTGGTGCTCAAGACCATACAGGATGCTGGGATCAAACCCAGGTCAGCTGCATGCAAGGCAAACATCCTACCTGTTGTACTATCACTCTGGCCCACAAGAGAAGTTGTATCTTTTTTTTTTCTTTTTTTGTTTTTGGGCCACACCCGGTGGTGCTCAGGGGTTACTCCTGGCTTGGGGGACCATATAGAAAGCCAGGGGATTGAACCGAAGTCTGTCTTAGGTTAGCACATGCAAGGCAAATGCCCTACCAACTGTGCCACTGCTCTGGCCCCTGATTTGTCATTTTTAAAGAAAAAATAAGGCAATTTTTATATCAGATAAGTTATAGGCATTAAAATATGAATTTCTTTTTTTCTTGCTAGTTGTTAGTGTAGTTATTTCCCTAACCATTCACCACTCTTTGTGTTGAGTTTCAAATTGTGAGCTGGTCCTTCCTGCCCTTCCAGCCCTCAACTCTATTGTCTCTGGGCCTTATTACAATAATGTCTTTAGATAGACACAGAATAGTCTCACTCATCTATGGGTTTTAAGAAAAATCAAGTTTGTATCTTGTCTCGTTATTTGTTCCTATAGATGTGTGACCTTTCACAAGACCCTACTTCTTCCTGAGACTATGCCTTAAAACCAAGAATAGAGAACCACAGATAGGTTCAATCCCCAATATCTCATGGTCCTCCAAACATCAAAAGGGACAGTTGCCCTCCCACCACAGATCTTTGCTGAATATTTAAGACTGTGTGTAAAAATTAAATGTCAAAAATCACTTGGGCCCGGGAGATAGCATAGAGGTAAGGCGTTTGCCTTTCATGCAAAAGGTCATTGGTTCGAATCCCGGTGCCCCATATGGTCCCCCGTGCCTGCCAGGAGCAATTTCTGAGCATGGAGCCAGGAGTAACCCCTGAGCACTGCCGGGTGTGACCCAAAAACCAAAAAAAAAAAAAAAAAATCAGGAGTTCCCCCAAACAGATAAAATTTTATATTGTTTTTTAATTGCTTCTTAAAGCCTTTGATTTTGTCTCTTCCAACTGCTGTAACAAGTCCCCACAGACTGGTAGTTTGTAAGCAATACTCTTGTATTCTCGTGGTACTGTAGGCATGAGTCCAGCCTTACGGCATTAACAGACCTGGTGTCGGACAAGAGCCACTTGCTGGTCCTATTCTCCTATGATGTAAGAGTTGAGTTTCTCCCTGAGTTCTCTTATATAAGGCATTAATCCCTCCCTGATCACCTTCTGTAGACCCAACTTTCTAATACCAGGAACTTGTTGGTAAGGTCCAATTGTTTCAAAATATTGTCACCCTACAAATTCCAGCTACATATGGAATTTTATTTGTAGCTCTCCTGACTCAGATCCATTGTCTCCTCTCTCCTTTCCCCACCCCTCATGCTCTGAGGACTGATCACAGTATCTGCAAAATTTGAACTCTCTTATCCTGAAGTTCACTGTTGAAATTGAGTGATGATAAGGACTTGAGGGAGATTAGACAGAGTGAAGAAAGGAATAAAGTATATTGTCTCCTATTTCTGATAGGAAGTAAATTGGTTTAGTGGCTTTAAATAATACGATGCATTTTTCTTGGTTTTGAGACATAGGATTTCAAATCAGTTTCATTGGGTTCTGATCCAATTGGTGTTCAGTATGGTTGCTCCTGTTGTAAGTCCTGCTCAGCAATCTATTTTCAGCATCTTGAAATCACCTCTATTCCCCTCAGCTTCCTCCAAGTGTAGCCCTTTGCTTCATCTTCAAAGCCAGTTGCAAAAACTCTGATCTCTGAACTCAGTTTGTCCATAAATCCTCTGTCTCTCAGACATTGATCCTGTAACTGCATGTTTCCACCCAGCTCTTGCAGGATAATATTCCCATCTCTAGATTTTTAACATAGTCACATCTGCCAACTCTTTTTCCAGATCAGTTAACATGCCACTAGTTTTTAGAGACAGTCTTTTATAATTATGAGGGATTTTATTCTGACATCCACAGAGACTGGATATTTCTTACCACCACTGCAGTGCATGCTCCTCCCTTTACCACTACAATTCTGTTCTAAGCTGCTTCTTCCATGGTAGAAGTTCTTAGTACAATAGGCCCTTGGGACTTCATTTAGCCTTGGGAGATCTTTCAGATCAGAAGTGATAAAGCAGTCATCATTCTTCTCCTGGTGCCTCAATCACCAGCCCTTTTTGATTGTCTTCATCCTATTCACCTTTTTGAAGTAGTCCCATCACTTAACATCTTCAAAATCTTACTTGCCTAGAACAGCCATCTGTTTAGTTTTTGCTTATTTTTGTTTTAGGGTCACACCCAACCTTACTCAGGGCTTACTCCTGGTTCTGTGTTCAGGGATCACTCCTGGCAAGCCCAGGGGATCATATGAAGTGCCAGAGATCAAACCCTAGTTGACAACATAAAAGACAAGGGCCCGGGAGATAGCATGGAGGTAAGGCATTTGCCTTTCATGCAAAAGGTCATCGGTTCGAATCCCGGTGCCCCATAATGGTCCCCCGTGCCTGCCAGGAGCAATTTCTGAGCATGGAGCCAGGAGTAACCCCTGAGCACTGCTGGGTGTGACCCAAAAACCAAAAAAAAAAAAAAAAAAAGACAAATACCCTACCCACTATATTATCTTTCCTATGTATGGATATCACATAAACCCATCTGAAGTATCTTTTCACACTCTACTTCACACTGTTACTTGTCAGATTTAGAACTAGCATGTGCTTTACACACACACACACACACACACACACACACACACACACACACACACGCACACGCACACACAGGAAGTAATTGAAAATGCAAAGTGCAAATGCAAAGCATATGCAGGATGATTGGTTTCAGCAAAAAAATGTTATCATAATGCCACTATGGAAGTCATTACACAAAGTCTAATGCTTGCATTGGAAAATAAATAAGTCTGATTAGATAAGTATGCAGAATAATGCAAAACAATAATCTCTTGTTTTTGTTTTTGGGCCACACCCAGCACTACTCAGGGTTTACTCCTGCTCTGTGCTCAGAAGTTGCTCCTGGCAAGCTCGGTGGACCATATGGGATGCCGGGATTTGAACCGGGGGTCCATCCTGTGTTGGCCACATGCAAGGCAAACGTCTTACCACTGTGTTATCACTCTGGCCCCATGTTTTCTATCAATTATATCTAGGGAAGGGAATTAAGAAGCCTATATGTTGTCCACAATACAAAGTTCCCTCTTTGACTTCCTTTTGTTTATTTTTCAATCAATAGAAAACCTGACTTCATGACCTAATTCTGATTTCTGAGCAAAAGGATAAGCTACGAGTTGAGCTGCATGAGAGCTTCCATTCTCACGCAAGCAGATCATTGTCAGATATTTCTTCAATCTTCTAGGCTGAACAGTCAAGCCATATGGAAATAAAATGTCTGTGATATTTTTGGTTCCTTCGTAAAAAATGTTTTGCTCCAACTGGACTGTTTTTAGAATCTCATTCTGTAACCACACTACAGTTATCCTCTGTCTTCATATAGGATCAGATTATCTGCCCAATTTAAAGTGAAATTCTGGAGCCCGGGAGATAGCATGGAGGTAAGGCATTTGCCTTTCATGCAAAAGGTCATCGGTTCGAATCCCGGTGCCCCATATGGTCCCCCGTGCCTGCCAGGAGCAATTTCTGAGCATGGAGCCAGGAGTAACCCCTGAGCACTGCCGGGTGTGACCCAAAAACCAAAAAAAAAAAGAAACAAACAAAACAAAAAAAAAACAAATAAAGTGAAATTCTTTTACTACAAACTGTGAACTTGAAATAATAGACTTTTTAAAAAGGCATTGATATCTTAACATGTTTAGAATAATTCCTAACAATATGGAATTCCAAAAACTAATTTTATATTAAAGCATCAGATTTATTTTTTGAATTTTTTTGCCACAATGATATTTTCAGAAAACAGTTGCCTCATTTCCACATGAAATACATTCTCAGATGCTCAGCTATTGCTCTCTTAGATTCATTGTAAAAAGCTTACCATTTTTTCATTTTTCCCCATGGACAGTTTTGAAGACAATGATGAGGATAATGCTAACTCTACAATTAATTGTGAGATTATGTTTGTACAGTTTAGAGTTTATAAGACACATACCTGCTTTCTAGTCTTTGATCATGGTCCAGACTGGTTGATATGACTTGTGAAACCAAGTTTGCAAGTATTAAACAATAGGTATATAAAATAAAATATGAAACATAGTTTCTTCATTCCACCATTCACTATATATTTAGCACATCTATATGACTATTTTTATGTGACTGTGCCTTTGCCTTTACCCATGTGGCATTTACAATATTGTGATGACAATACTTGCTAAAGAAACAAACAAAAAGGCACCAACCCAGATTTGTTCAATCATGGGAGACTTCCTAGATATGATTACATCTGTGGAGGATGCTAAGAAAAGAATGTATTCAGCTATTTGAAGGATGAGAACTAGTCTAGAGAACTAAAACAATACATGTTTAAGCACAGAAAAAGAAATGGCTTTAGGGAAGAACACCCAGAGAAGTGCAAAGAGTTGGGAAGGCAGAACTTAGAGAAGAGAATGTCAACATGAATTTAAAGTTCTAGAAGTATAAGGAAATTTGGAAAGAAACTAATCAAATTTTTTGTGTGTGATTAGTACCAATAGTTGTTCACAAAAAATAAATAGATAAATAAATAAATAAATAAATAAAAGATTTGCTAAGAAAGATACCAAAGTACAATTCAGAGCTAAGTCTCACAACCAAGCTTTTGCATTATTTTAATTTTGTGCTTATTGTTGTGTTGCAATTTAGAGCATTGTTCCTCAAACAGGAGCCATCTGGTCTCCTTGGGGGCCTCCCAGGATATTCCAATGGGATCACAGATAAAATTATTTAACTAAGTAGCCATGAATTGACACTAGGAGACCTTGCAGTAAATAGGAAAAGGGGCAACAGCAAATAAACAAGGTCAGTGGGGTGGCATGATTGGAAAAGACTTAAGAAACCTGAATTTAAGGATTTTGAACAGTAAGAATGAGATAGAAACTCTTGAGTGAAGACTTCCCACTGGATCTTCACCAAAGTTAGGCCTAGATTTTAAATGACCATTAGAAGTACCATCTTTGTCAAGAGAGAATGTAGATCCAGGTCAAAGACGAATTTTGGGAGGATGGGTGGGAGGGAGTAAGGGATTAGGGTCTATGTTGGGTGGTTCTTGGGGCTATTACTGGGTCTGTTTGTGGGAATCCTGGTGGTGTTCGAGGGACCATATGTAATGGGAAGAATGGAACCAGGGTTGGCTGCCTGTAAGACAAATAACTTAACCAGAGTATACTATCTCTCTGGTCCCAGCTAAACATTTTTTGGAGCTGAATCTAAACCTTTTCTCAAGGGGGGAAACAAAATGATATGGTTATGAAATAGGTTCTGCCACCCACATCAAGTGAAATCCTCAGAACTATGCAGCATCTGTGCCCCTCACCATCCTTAACAGGGATGTGCTTTTGCATAACCTTATTTAAGAACTCACCTGTAAATCAAAAAAATGCTATTTCACACTAATATTGAGGTAAAATTTCTTGAGAGAGGTTGAAGGTTTTATAAGTGATGTCTAGAACATAGTCTCAGGCAGTTTTAAGCATATAAATTAATTGAGGCATATAAATTATTTTGTATCATTTATATTACATAAATGATATATAATTAAATATATTATTTATATATAATTTCAACATAGAAACACTTTATATGTTGCATTAGATAGTTCACCATATAAATTAAATAAAATTCACTGAGCTTTAGTGCCTTCAAACATATTTGAACATCAATTATATTAGAAGTTTTCTCTGAAAAACATGCTAACTTGGTTGACTACTGTGCCTGGCTGAGGCTATTCTACACAATCTGTGATAAAGACTGGATCCCTATAATTGCTTTGGGGAACCAAATTGCTTTTGTGCTATTCTATCACAAGAGGTACAGAAGACCCGATGTATTATTCATTCATTATAAACACATGGTAAGTAGTTTTACTGTAATAGTCATTAAATTTCAGGGAGTAGAGTGAAACTAGCAAGTAAGGTTGCTTTGCCTTGAAAAAGTCCACTGGGGTTTTAGCCCTGCATTATGTACCCCAAGAGTGATCCCTGGGTGTAGAGAGGGAGGAGTCTACCTGAGCACCTCTCACCCAGGTTTGACCACCAAATCCAAAAATAAATGATATCCAGTAAAGGTGAATTGTGATAATAGTATTTCCATGTTAAAGATCAAGCTGAAAACAAGACTGTCCTTTGTTCCAGCTGAGCCAGAAGGCCTGGTGTTCCTTTTGTCAGACATATCAGTGGTGGGGCCTGTGGTGGACAGCAACAAAGATCCTAACACTGATTTCTCTGTCCTCTGGAAAATTCTGATCTTATTTCAACTTGGCCTCTATTCCTCTTCCTCTTATTTCTTTAGTATTTGTTTCCTGTTAATTTTACTGATTATCTAGTGATTTTTATAACTCGCATTACTAAAGGTTCACTTGTTCTCCTATTGAATTATGATTATTTGGCTACACACACCACAATTAAAGAAGTATTTCAGAGTTTTATGATCTGTTAAGGTGCGTGAAACTTAACTTACAATATCAGAGACTGAAGACAAGCTACTCTAACTGAAAAGCAAACCTAACCTTCATTTATTCAACTGTGATTAACCAAAGACCTACTTGACAGGAACTGTGACAGTTATAGATGATACAGTGACCATGTTCCCTGCCCATGAGTGGTTGAAAGAGTGGAAAAATCAGCTTGTGTAGAGAATTATGACTCAGACTAGTTACTATGCCCTCAAATCATTATCCACAAAAGTGGCTCACAGCTAAGTTTTGCATGAATCATAAAAGAGAGCTACCCATTGTTTATTGGAATAAAGTTGTAAAAAAAATTCACCTCATACTTAACTTTATGATCACCTTTATTATGAAAAGGTGACAGTTAAGTTAAAATAGTGAATTTAAGGTTAATCTGACTTTTATAAAGATTTCATAGAGCAAAATCAAGTACTTTGGGAGAAAGGATAGTAGGTGGGGTGATGATTTGGTGCCTCAGGGCTTACACCTGATTCTGTGCTCAAGGATAACTGGGGCAATCCTCAGATGATGACGATATGTGGTTCCAGGGATTCAAATCTTTTAGACATTTATATTTCTTCTTTAAGGAAAAGTCTGTTCATTTCTTCTCCCCATTTTTGATGGGATTGGCTGAATTTTTTTCTTGTTCTGTCAGAACCTTGTATATCTTAAATATTATCCCCTTATCTGATGGATATTGGATAAATAGTTTCTCCCGTTCTGTGGGTTGCTTTCATGTCCTAGTCACTATTTCCTTTGAGGTTCAGAAGCTTCTCAGTTTAATGTAGTCCCATTTGTTTATTTCTGCTTCCAATTTCTTGGATCATGGTGTTTCTTTCTTGAAGATGTCTTTTGTCTCATATCTTGTAGTGTTTTACCATTGTTTTCCTTATATACCTTATGGTCTCAGGTCTGATATCAAGCTCTTTAATACATTTTGACTTACCTCTGTGCATGGTGTTAAAGAGAGGTCTGTGTTGACTTTTTTTCATATTTTCCCCAAACCATTTAGGAGGCTTCAATTGAAAAGGTTTTCCTTTCTCCGATTTGTATTTCTTGTAAAGATCCTCAACAAAGATTAATTGATTATATACCTGCAGGTTCATCTTAGATATTCAAGTCTATTCCATTTGGTCTGTCTTCATTTCAATACCATAGTTTTAATGACTACTGTTTTAGAATATAGTTTAAAGTTGGAAAAAGTGATTCCTCCCATCTTATTTTTTAAAGGATTGCTTTAGCTATTCATGGACAGTTATTTTTCATATGAATTTTGGAAGCATTTATACACTTCTTTGAAAAAATGGCATTGGTATTCTTATAGGAATTGCATTAAATCTAAACAATGTTTTGGGAAGTACTACCATTTAAATTATGTTAGCAATACCAATTCATGAGCAGGGTATATGACTCCATTTCCTTGTGTCCTCTTTTACTTCTTGAAGAAGTATTTTCTAGTTTTCTTTGTATTGGTCTTTCACCTCTTTAGTTTAGTTGACTCAAAAGTACTTGATTTTCTGAAACACTATTGTAAATGGGACTTTTTAATGTCTCTTCTTCTCTTTCATTATTAGTATTAGAAAAGCCACAGATATTTGAGTATTAATTTTGTACCATGTCACTTTACCATGCAAATCTATTGTTTCCAGACTCTTTTTAGTAGTCTTTAGGATTTTCTAAATATAGTACTGCAAACAGTAAGAGCTTGACTCCATTTTTTTTTTCCTATCTAGATCCCCTTGATACCTTTTTCTTGCTGATTGTTATAGCAAGTACTTCCAGTACTACATTGAATAGAAGTGGTGGGAGGAGGCAATCTTATATTCTGCCAGATCTTTGAGGAAAGGCTTTTATTTTTCCACCATTGAGCATAATAGGGGCCAGAGAGATAGCATGGAGGTAAGGCGTAGCATAATGTTTGCAATGGGCTTGTGGTAGATGGCTTTGACTATATTGAGGAAAGTTCCTTCAATTACTATTATGTTGAAAGTTTTGATCATAAATGGATACTGGACATTGTTAAGTGCTTCCTCTATCTATTGATATAATCATATGATTTCTGTTTTTCTTTTATTGATATGGTTTATTCTATTGATTGATTTGCATATATTAAAGCTTCCTTGTATCCCTGGAATGAATCCTGCTTGGTTATTGTATATAACCTTGATGAACTGTTAGATTCTATATGCTAGTATTTTGTTGAGGATCTTTGCATCTGTGTTCATCAAGGATATTGGCCTTTAGTTCTCTTTTTGTGTTGTCTTTGTCTGCTTTGGTGTCAGGGTGATGTTAGCTCCGTAGAAACTGTTTGGAAGTGTTTCTGTTTCTTCAGTTTCCTGATGAGCCCGAACAGTATTGAAAGTATGTCTTTGAATATCCTCCACATTTCCTCTCTAAATTCCTTATCAGAGGGACCGTGTAAGGTGCTGATGTTAGCTGGGTTCTTAGAACTAACATTGTCTCATCATTCACTAAGTGTTATGGGGTTCTATGTTGTGGTCTTTGCAATGTAGTGGTTTTTAATATGTTGCTGTGGATCTCCCTGACTAGAAAAAATGTGAGGCAATAGAGCAAAGCAGAGCAGCTACACCCTTCTCTAGATATACTAGCCCAGAATGGCCCTTTTGATGCCAAAAGTTGCCCATTTTCACCACAGCTACTGGTCTATGGTCTAGCTCTAGCGCCTATCTCAAGATCACATTTTTCTCTGGGTGCAAGAACCTTAGTTAAAACGCAGACTGGGCCTGAGGCCCTGCCTGGGTCACCCCGAAATGGGGGAACAGGGCAAGGATAAGGATACATGCAAGCAGAGTGTTCCCCAGCTGCTCTATTACCTCTCATAGACTGCCATCTCACAGCTGTGCCTCTGCTGTCCATATAGCAAATCGTGGTGTCCTCCTGCCTCACATAGATTTGTCATTGCTGCCCTCCCTGACGCTAATGTTTTGCGAGTTAGGCCATGCAAATGGGTCTGCACCATGGTTCACAGCTCCCAGTTTCTCCACAGGACCAAGTCAGGTCCACTCCCTGACATTCTCTTGGCTCTGAAAACACCACTCCCTCTCTCCACTGCCATTCCTGGTTGTCTTATAGCCTGCCATCACACAACCGCGCCACCACTACCCATGTAGTCAAATCATGGCGCCCTCTTCTCTCTCTCTCTTAGCTTTAGCCCTGCTATATTCCCTCAGCACTAATATTCCGTGTCCTGTTAGCTTGGCTATAAAACTGGTCCTGGACCTCCACAGCCCATCCACGGGACTGAATCAGGACGCCACTCACTAACTTCTGTCACTGGGAATATACCATGTAGCACTATTCAGCACTTTCTCTGTTGCTTAGACAGCCACTACCACCATATTTTTTTCCAGAAATTTCTCTAGAACTTTATTGTTGATAAGGTGACCAGCTGCTACTTTGTCTCTAGGAGTTCAGTGTCTTGTTGCTGGGCTTGGGGATTTCAGTAGTTTGATGCTTGGGGTCGCATAAGGACAAGCTGCTCTTAGCGCTCCACGATCTTCCAGCAGTTGCTGCTGCAACCGCTACTGCTGCCAGGGTCTCTCCACCATTTTTTTATTTCAGGAACTTGATGTTCGAAAAATTCTGGAAAATATATTTAAAATTCTACTTAGTAGTGCAGTTCAGTTGAAAACAGTTAAGAAATCGGAAATGCCTACATCAGAGTCATAAGAGGTTATTTCTTCAACTCTGAAAGGGCTACACATTTTCTCTTTTTTATCAAATTAATCCTTGATGGATTTCCACATGAGGTTTGCAAGTCAGCTTCTCCCAGAGTAGGCTCTGGAAGGTACAGGCAGATGCAGGGTAGCCAGATAGAGTCACACGTCATGAGACAAACTCTCTCCCCTTATAGATCCATCTTCTATATTCAGGAATAAAAGGGTGAAGGTAAAAGAAATTACATCCCTAATTTATTTAGAAAGCTCCAATTCAGATGATTGTAGTTCATACTGATTTAGACTGAAAAATGAAAGTCAAATAATTTTACAATTTATATCATTTTTAGACAAAGAAATATGACACTTAAAGCTGGGTTTGAACTAAAGTTATTACCGTTTACACTGGGTCCAAATGACTCACTTTGGCAAGGATCTCAGAATATCTAGTAAATGTCAGGGTCTCTGATACGGCAGCATTTCCATCTCAAACTGATCAGGATATCTAAATATATTTATATTTTATTAATTTGATAGAATCTTGTGATATTCCCAAACTTCTAATTCTCTCATTGAGGCAGGAAATGAAGACTATCTCCATTGGAGTCCCTTGAAAGGGACTAAAAGGTCCAAAGTAAACCATTCAAAGATTCTTGATTCAACTAACGTTCAAATAGAGTTGTTCTCTTCTCCCTCTGAAGGGACACACAAGTTATGCTAAAACTATAGAAATATAGTTAATAAGGATAAGGATCTTAGAATAGGGATCCTATAGGATAGCGATCCTAGAAACTCAATAAAAATTGTAGCTCGAGGCTTAGTCCAGACAGGGACTAAGATATTTGCACGCAGTTAAATTTGCCCCAGTTAAATCCCCAGCAGCTCCAGAGCACAGTCGGAAGCAACCCTTCAGCACCACTGTGACCTAATTCCCCACAACCACCAAAGTATATCCCAACTCTATCTGAGACTCCACTTTGAAAACTCCCACATATAAGATATACATTGACCCTGTGTGGAACCCTTTGCTTCTATTTAACCTCTCAAATAGTCTCAACCCACCCCTTCTCTCTCCCTTGCTCTTTCCCCCTCTTTTAATTTCTAATGAACTCTTAGACAGAAAAAAATGAAAATTAACAAATACCAAATGGTAAAAATAGATTTTTAGGTTTTGCAGATGTATGTCACTAGTGCAAATAACATGCCTTTCTGTCAAACCACAAGATCTCTTTTGCCCAGCATGGGGTTTCCTTTAAAGCAGTGGAATCAGTGTATTTGCTTTTGAAACACACAGAAGGAGCCTCAGGCTAGAGTGGCTGGCAAGGTTTGATTTTAAGTTTAAATGCTTAGGAAACATTCTTTTGTGGTTCTCAAAATGAGTCATGTAGAGATGTTTCATTCACTCAGAAAAAAAAGAAAAAAAAAAACATGAGTTGCCCTCTACCAGATACATAGTTAAAGGAGACCCAGTTCCTGACCTTATTTGCCCCCATCTTTTCTTAATTTCTTTTTTGTGTAATGTATCCACCTCACCACCTCCGTTTTTTTCTTCATTCTCAGTCTTTACCTGCTTTTTATTCTGCTCTTCATACTGTCTCAGGAAGATTTTTCTTTCTTTCTTTTTTTTGGGGGGGGGGTGGTTTTTGTGCCACACCCTGTAACACTCTGGAGTTACTCCTGCTATGCACTCAAAAATCATTCCTGGTTTGGGGGACCATATGGGACACTGGGATTGAAACCACCATCTGTCCTGGATCAGCTGCATGCAAGGCAAACGCCCTACAGCTGTGTTATCACTCAGGCCCCTGTCTCAGTAAGATTTCTAAATACCATTGTTTCCCTGTCATTTAATTTCTTGTTTAAAAGTTCGGCACCTTAAAAGTTTCAGCACCTTGTCTTTCAAATAAAACGAAAGATCCTGAGTAACAATATAAATTCTTATCCCCCAAAGATGCAATTGGTATCTTTGCATTTGCTGTTCTATTTATCTAGGATCTTTCTTATCCTCCTTTACTTGAAGAAATCATACTGATACCTCAAAATTCAGTTGAGATGGTACTACATCTAGGAAACTCACCCTAACTACCACATCATTTCCATTTACTTTTGAACCCTCCCTTTGTGATGCTTTATCACTTTGTGAGTGCCTCTATTGTTGTAGTAATCTTGTTGTAGTAAATCTTAATATTATTTATCAATTATCTGTAATTAGACTGAAAAATTTTAAATAGCAACTGTATGACATATCTCTATTGAATCTTTTCAGTTCATAATAGAGGCACTGAAAGTGCTTGATGATGAGTGAAGAACTTTATCAACTGGTTGGATAACACAATAGGATATAGTGGTGAATAAATAGAGGGATTGTGTCTGAAAAGACTGCGTCAAGAAAAACACCACAGAGAAATTGCTTGGAGTGGCATTGAGAAAAGTTAGAATTCATCAGATGAGGGATTAGAAAGAACAGTGGCTTATGATAAGGCAATGAGACCATAGATCACATGACATATTGGAGAAGATTCCCTTCATTTCTTTGCAAGATGAACTGGTGAGAATAGAGAATGATGGAATCCAGGTAAAGGATCTGAGCTGAGCTAGTTAACAAAACGGCATATAGGAGATCAATAACAGATGCAAAAAAACAACAACAACAAAAAAAAAAAAAAACGAGGAAATAAGGAATTCAGTATGATCACAGAATTCTGCTTTGGATCAACTATGATGCTATTATCCAAGATTAGGAATAAATAGGGAAAGCTACTTCAAGTGGAAGATCTGCTGGTGTTGAGAGGAGTTGCCAAGAGGACATCTGAGTGAAAGAAATTGGCTATAAGTATATAACCAGGATTGATGTATACTCAAAAGATTATACAACCAGGAATGATGATGCAGTTAAACCTTTATTGGAACTTTCATTCTACTTCTGTAGCAGGTTAATGCTATACCATAATAATTGGGTCTTGTATGGGGAATTTTTTGGTAAAAGATCATTGCTCCAACTGACTGAGCAACATGCCCTCTGGCAGGCTAATGACGTTCATGCCATACCTGTTATTTCATAAGAAGAGCTGAGTTAGAAGACCTAAAGATTATGCAGTTGCCTTGTAAGCAGCCACTTCAACCAACACCAGCTCATCCCCAGAACCTCTTATCCTTTTAGCTAAGCACTACCAGGGTTCATTTCTGAGCGCAAAGTCAGACCAGGCTCCTAAGAACCTCTGAGTGCAATCCAGACCATACACATATACACACAAACACTCATTCACACACACACACACACACACACACACAAACACACACACACAAACACACACACACACAAACACACATACACCAAAAAAAAAGCCCTGAAAAAAAGTATGGTAAGGCAATGAGACCATAGATCACATGACATATTGGAGAAGATTCCCTTCATTTCTTTGCAAGATGAACTGGTGAGAATAGAGAATGATGGAATCCAGGTAAAGGATCTGAGCTGAGCTAGTTAACAAAACGGCATATAGGAGATCAATAACAGATGCAAAAAAAAAAAAAAAAAAAAAAAAAAAAAAAAAAAAAAAAAAAAAAAAAAAAAAAAAAAAAAAACAAAAACAAAAACAAAAAAACGAGGAAATAAGGAATTCAGTATGATCACAGAATTCTGCTTTGGATCAACTATGATGCTATTATCCAAGATTAGGAATAAATAGGGAAAGCTACTTCAAGTGGAAGATGGTAAAGCTGTCTGCTGGTGTTGAGAGGAGTTGCCAAGAGGACATCTGAGTGAAAATTAATTGAGACCTGCCTTTACTATTTCATCTGTGGAGTCATGTCATTGAAATTCACTGCTACTATTTCTCAAAACTATACTTTCAAAAGCCATTGGACAAAAGATGAAGATGACCTTCACTGTATTGGAAGCTTTACAGAATCCATACAGAATCCTCTTTTTATTAAATAAATCTTCTAATTGAATCACCATGAGATACTGTTATAAAACTGTTTATGATTGAGTTTCAGTCATACAATGTCCAAGACCCATCACTTCACCAATGCACATTTTACAGCCACCAGTGCCCCAATTTTCTTCCCATCCTTCCCCCTGCCTACCTTTATAGCAGATATATATATATATATACACATACATATCTTTCTCTCTCTCTCCTCTCTCCCTGTCTTCCTTTTCTTTCCTTTGTGACACTATGGTTTGCAAGATTGCTACTTAAGAGTCACATGTATATCATTTTTCCTTCTTTCAGCTTTCAGTTCTTGTTCAGTGATAATTTCCAACTATCACTGTCAGAGTGATCTCTTCTCTCCCCTAACTGTACTCCCTTGCTTTCTTGTGACAAGCTTCCTACCATAGACCAGTCCTCCTGACCTTCAACAGAATCCTCTTTAGATTGAGATGTGACTTCCTTGCTATATCAAAGTTTGTTCTTTCTCTCCACTTATTTTGATGTCTTCTTGTCATTGTGATGGCCAACTGAATGCCCCCACTTTGATAAATCTCTCCTATGGGGAGTTCATGTGCAATTTTCATTGCTGGAATTTAAGCTTACAGATGCTATGGTTAAGGAATCCATCCAAAATAGCATTTTTGCAAAGAAGCTCATTGTGCTTTTCCTGGCTAATTTGTCTTAATTGACTTGCACTGAAATGAAACATTTTAAAATCAAAGGTTCCTGACATTAATGGTTCTGTGGGAGTCTCATGGTTGAAATTCTTTAATTCAAATATCTATTCACAGAGGCTAAGGGGGAATTGCTTTTGGAACTCAGGCATTTATGACCATTCAAGAGGAATTGGTATTCAACCAAATCGCTTCTGGCAATCAGGTGTGAGCATGGCAAAGATTTATCAAGGGCATTAGTCATGTGTGGAGAACAGAGGTTCTCATTTTTTATTCAAAGGATTCTGATAGAAAATTCATCATCTAGCTGGAATATCAACCAACAACTATTTATTTACAAAGAAGATAATGTCGCATAGCAGCCAGAGAAAAATGCAAATGATGCTTAACAAAAATTCTCAGAGAAACCCCAAAACCAATCATTCGTTCTCACATGCTGAATGAGATGCTGCACTAAGCCCAAAGTGGGCACTATTTACAATTTTTTAAAAAAGGCCTCAAAATATTCACCTTTTGATTCAAGGGAACGATATCAGGTTATTTTGAATTGTGATATCATATTTCTTCTTTTTATTTAAAATGCTAAATGTTTTCATAAAGTCTTTGTCATATTAACATAACTAGCCTATCATCACAGCTTCTCTAGTCTGATATTTTCATTTCTGTTATATTAAACTTAAGTTTGATGACCAGATATGTGATGCACCCAGGAATTGGATTCTTCTAAGAACTAATCTGCAACCTGATTGTTCTTTCAGAGGTTCTCTGGAAATGAACTTGCAAAGGGATGTTTACCTGGTGTACTGGAAATGCTGCTTGAGTAAAATCACTTTGAATTGACATAATGTTTCATTGGCAGGTAGGAGATCAAATCATTGAAATCAATGGGGAAAGCACAAGGGACATGACACACGCCAGAGCAATAGAACTCATCAAATCTGGAGGAAAAAGAGTAAGGCTACTGCTGAAACGTGGGACGGGACAGGTCCCAGAGTATGGTATGTTTCACGTTTTGATTCACCTTGTTTCTTGTGTAAATGTCAATTCTTTTTTAAGAAACCATGTGAGTTCTCTATATCAAAAAGTATATATTTAAATATCAATAGATGTATGTATGTGCAAAATGTATATTTAAATACAAATATATGTGAGAGCTCTCTTGCTCGAACAGTTACTGTTTAAAGGAGCAGAAGTAGGACCTTTTGGGGCATCTCTGAGTGTGCTGGGAGACTCAACCACCACTTTTATGTTATACCTTTTATAATGTCACTTAGTTCTCTATTCATTTGAGTCCACAGTAATCAATCAGTTTTTCCCTAAAATTGTTCATATATAAAGACTGTCATATGGGAAATATAGCTGAGGCACAAGCAAAAACAAATCTTTGGGATTTGAAGATTTAAATGTAAGTTACATTTCATGCAGTAGTTGCATTTCCTTGGCACTTAAAGATGGTTGCCAAAATTTACTCTCACATTATATATCTATATATGTTATTAAGGAAGGCTTTAAAGTACATTTTTATTCATAGACTTGTCTTCCCCAAAGCTCAATTAAGAACCACTGACAGTATTACTCTAGCAGATGAGAAATTGCTGGGTAGTCGTTACATACAAACACCAAACCTAAACTGGTCTTTAATTAATCTCAGGGAAAGAGAGAAACACATAGACATCACTAAAATTTAACATGTATAGATAATACCTATCAGGGAAATGTATTATAACGGTTCACCTGAACAGTTAGCTTCAACCTGTGGTCTTGATAAATTCACTTTTCCACCTTGTGTTGACCACCCCTCCAAAAAATTCTAAATAGTATTTCCCTCCAAAATTATGCTTTTTTTGTCTAAGATGTTTAATAATTGAAAGAACACTTCCTTATTTAGCAGGATAATTACTGTCCTGATTTCAGCTGCAATAGCTGAAAGATCCTTAAATACATTATTTCCAGCATCTTGAATACCGCCCAAAGCCTCACATTAAGGGTTGAATAGCACTCAGAGTTCCTTTAGGACTGTTTTTATGCCGATAGAAATACTTTATCACAGATTCATGCTCTTAATGCTTAGATCTGATAAAATTGTTTTAAATATTAATATTAGCAATAAGCACAGGCCGTCATGCTAAATGGCACAGGTATTAATTCATTTGTAAAGAATCTGAACTCTCAGAATTGGATTACTTTTTATACCCTTGAGTATTAAGTGATTCAGTATTATCAAAATTACCTGTGAGATTCTATCATTTTCCAAAAATACCTCATTTTGAAAATAATATCCTCCCTTCATAGCAAGACTTCTTATCTTACCAGGGGATTTTCATAGAGTTCATATAGTTCTTGTTCTTGTTCTAACAAGTAAGCCTTTAGAATGTTTAACTGAACAATATGGCTATACTGAGCTTTTTGTTCTTTTGTAGATTACACTTTGGTCCAGACTTTGAGCATTCACCGTGCCAGCTGTTTGTGTCTGTACTGAGCAGTAGAAAATAGTACTGCTGACCAATCTACCATAACTTAAACTAATGCTTAAGTCAGAAGCTGCTTCAAAATATCTTTTGAAAATAAAATAAAAACAACTGGAAGCAAGATAAAAACCCAAAAATATTGTCAACTATTCAGTTCATTTTCAACACCATCTGAAAATATCTAGTAAAGTGATATTAGCCAAAACAAAGAGTTTATTCCATACATAGGCACACTTTAAAGGACAAGTCTTGAATATGGTTAGCAACAGCACTATTGCAAATTCCTTCTCAGCAGTACCTCTTAACAGGTAAGAGTAGATTCTACTTGCCAGTCATGACAGCAAATTGACAGTAGTAGATTGACATGAATTTTGATGATATCACCAAAGAGCATGTTAAACCAAGCAGAGCCATCTGCTTTAAGGAAGTGAAAACAGCAGGCACTAAGTTAGACTGCGGCTTCAGATAAAATTTAAGCTGAAATCTCTTGATTGGCCATGAAAAACAAAAGGAATCAGATTAGCATCGTGGAGGATAGTATCCACAAATAATTCTGAAATCTTATATAAACTCATAAGGGAGGTGGCTCGAGGTCCCCAAGATAACAACAAATTTGAAGAGTAGTGATAGGCATGCCAGGAGCACAAAGATTTAGTACAATGACATTAAAAAGATGCACCACAGGATATACAGAGTAAATTCCGGGGAATCCACATGCAGTCTTTCTTATGCACTGTCTCTCTGTGTAGGAATCACCCTAAGAACACCCCTTATGCAGAATAAAGTAGCTTTCTAACTGGAACTGATCATACAGATATTCTTGGCCTGGCAAATACAGAGACTCCAGGCTCTCAGAAAGAGAAAAATAACATAAAAAAAAATAAAAAAAAAAAGGAGATCTGGCATAAACCTCCTTTTCTACAAACAGTTGCATACAGAGATGTATATACCATTCCAAAAAAGATTAACCCTATTGTGGGACACTTTCTTGTTTCTTTTCCACTTACCTGCCAAGGGCCCACCTAGCCAGCTGACCTGTCTGAATTCAGAAATCACATGTTTGCTGAAGGAACTCTTTCCTGTGCAGTTAAGTAAACCTGCAAAATGGCCAATGAGAGGTGCCACAAATAACACCCACACATAAGGAGAACTCAGAGCCAAAGACTCCATCATTCCTCCAGCATCAACTAGATTCTCTCATGAAACAGTACTTTTTGTTCAAGATAAATTAAAATAGAAGTCCCCAAATTTATGTGACCTACCACTCCCTTTTCAAGACAACTTTACTCAGCACCCCTGAAATTCTACATTCTATAATTGTACATAAAGAGCATGCACCCTCGACAATTGTCTCAAAGCTACTATGCCACCCCATCTTGGTAGTATTTCTGGGGGACAGTATCACTGACTTTGGGAAGCATGAGAATGTAATTTGGTAACTTTAGATTGTTTAATAATAAAAGAAAATAACAGCAGCAAGCAAAGCCCTTGAGCTAATTAATAGCATAACCAAGATTATAATCCACATTGATAAATGCAGGTTCGTCACAGGCAAACTGATATTTCTGTTCCGTTGTGAGCTTGTTTCCTTTGTTTGCCTCTTAAGATCTGAAACTTGACAATGAAAAAAATGTCCACCTGAAACATGATGAAGAGGTGGGGGTGTGGGGGGAGTCACAAATGATCTGTTGTTAGAAAGCTGCCAAGGCTTAACCCTATAGGAAGAAGTGCACTCTGAAGGTGATGTGACTGAAAGACTTTTCAGTATTTTACCCAGCAGCCCTCCCTCTGTGCCCTACAGAATTCAGGAAAACTTTGAACAAGGCCCTATCTGGACCCTTAGCCAATTGTAGGAAAAGCACATCTCAGTCAAGAATCACAGAAAAACTCTCACTCTAAATTCTTAGGGTGATCTGTGACAGGGAGATAAGCACAGGTACAATTGAAATGAAAGGAAAAAGCACCAAGGGTAATCCGTCAGACTTGTTGGCTAAACAAAATCAGTGTGAAGCCAAGTGCACTGAGGAAAGGAATAAATATGCTGCAAATATAGCATCCATAATTACCGTGAGACTAATCGTCAGGCGGCACCTTAGCCACCTCAGAGCCCTAAATCAACAGACAGCCTCAAGAAGCAGAGGCAGCTGCAAGGAAAGTAGGAGCATGACAAGGGCTTTGAAAGAGAGATTGCTTTTATGCTCAAGTCCTTAAAAAGAGAAGATCAGGAGATACTTCAATTCTACTTCTAGTCCTTGGGATAAAAATTTGTTGATTATAAACTCAATAGCGAATGTCAATGCCCCCTCCCCAACAACATCTCAAAATCTCACAAGACTAAGGAAACTCCACTTGACCATAGTGAGAAAAGAATCAAAAGAGATGGCATTGAAGCTAGTGTCCTCTTAACAGAGGTGCTTGCTGTTCGATTATTCTGAAAAGGCTAAAAGAAAGCATACAACATGGTTTTAAGGTCACATAAGAATAAATTATACAAATTAGCTTCCTGCCTTGAAATATGGTTGTCCTACATTAGCATTCAAGGAATACCACAATCAACATTTACTTGATTTCACAGAGTGAGGCCAGGGTCAATAGGGGTGTCACAGCATGAAAAATCCCTACACAAGCAATTCAGATCAACAAAGAGTTTTTCCTCTGGGATATTGCTGTTCAAGTGTGCTCAAAGTTGAGCAACACAAACATCACTTTCTATTCTTGGGTACTGATCTGGCCTGTTTGCTCTTAGAAACTGACAGGGTAGTTCTTATTAACTACAGTGCTGAAGGGATGGTCATGTGCAAATAGGATTCCCAGTGGTTTTAGGAGGTCAAGCAGGGTTATGAGAACAAAACAGAATTCTTACCTACTCATGGTCCAGAAACAAGTAACATGAAATCTCCACACAGCAGAAGATAATGGCCAACTTGAGAATTATACTTCTACCTCTACAGCCATTTTCAATGTTAATTGTGTCTTTAGTAAGTTTAGATTTGAATGCAGACAGGCCTTTAGTAAGTGAAATTATTTGAATTTATAAATATAATAAAACTGCACTTAAAAAGAAACTTTAACTACTGTTAAAGAAATAGGGGCTATAGCAATAGCAAAGCAGTAGGCCATTTGTCTTGCATGCAGCCAATCTAGGAGAGATGGTGGTTCTAATTCCAGCATCTCATATGGTCCCCCAAGCCAGGAGTGATTTCTGAGAGCATAACCAAGATTAACCCCTGAGTGTCACCCGGTGTGACCCAAAAACCCCACAAAAGAAAAGAAAAGAAAAGAATAGGCCAAATAGTTCTTTAGTCTAAAGTTTTCATTTAATTAGTAAATAAGATGATTTATAGTGATCCTATCCAAACAGTTGTGTTCTCTTCCTACTTAACAATAAGCAATAATTATTTGTTGGATCTTCTTTAAGAATATGAATTAGAAAATATTGTAAGCATTACCTTAGAATCTTGTTATAATTATAATAATTATTAAGTATTAATATTATAAAGTTATTATTTGAGTCAGAGGCACTGCAAGGATTTAGGTGTTTGTCTTACACATAGCTCACCCAGTCCCCAGCACCATATATGATCCCCTTAGTACCACTATAAATGATCCCTGAGCACAGAACCAGGAGCAAACCTGGAGTACTATGGGTGTGATCACAAACCACATGTCCCCCAAAAATGTGTTCAAACAGTTAGTCCCTTTTGCTATCTGTTCATACAAAGAAAACTTGTATGAAGCTTTCTTTCTTTCTTTTTTTCTTTCTTTCCTTAACTCCTTCCAAACAGATCAATTCTGTGATGAATACCTCAAATTAATATTATTACAAGTTTTTCAACAAAACTAGCATTTGATGAGCACCTACTCTGTGCAAGGTACTTTGAGAGCAACAAAGGTCCTGGCCGTCAATGAACTGATAGGTCTAAGTGTTTCATCTGATTTTCAGAAAGATAATTTTTTTGTGAGATTGTGAATCTCAAAATCTCTTTGTGAGAACCAGTCAAAACACTTGATTCCTACAAGGTATCATGGGAGCTGTGCTCATGAGAACATAAGAAATGTTTTATTAGTTATTCATGAAATGTAGTAAATACTTCCAGAATGTTCGGGCTTAGAAAGCACTGAGCTTCTTCAGTTGGTTGAGCACTTTTTTTGTGATATTTATATTAAAACTTTACCCTTGTTCTGAAGGAAGGTGCTCACCAAGTCAGTCTTTGCTAGGATCTTGTCCCTAATTATTAAAATTTCTAATCAGTGTGCTAAAATATCATCTCATGACTGTGCCCATCTTTATTCTTCCCTCCTGTTGCTCTCAACCAGGGACATCCAGAGACCTCCACCCACTCAGCTGGGCCTGTGTGGGCGTGATGGTACCTCTGTCAGAGGCCCAGTAAAGGTCTCCAGAGCTGCTGCCTTTTCCTCAGAGACCACATCTAGGACAGCTTTCAGTGATTCCTGAGTCACCTGCATTTTTAATAGAGCAAAAGGCAGCTTGCTTCGATAATAAATTCTGAAATTTAATTTTAACTTCTGACATTCACGGTTGAGCATGTCTTCCTTTGACAAGAGAGGTTCCACAAATCACTCGAAGACACTGCTCCTGAATAAAGGCCCAGAGAGGAGGACAGGCTGTCAGGCAGAACTTGGGACTGCATGACACTAAGCACGGCATGCTTTCTGGTTTCACAAGCTCTTGTCTGCTCTCTGAAGCTTTGAAACAACCCAAGGAAATTCTCTAACCAGAAAACTTCCCATAACTTCTATTTCACAGAGCCAGGATTTCCTCAAAAAACTCACAATCTGAAAATGCCTGTCCCTGTTGTTCAGCTACAATCTCATTCATGTTTTAAGAATTTTAAGAAAAGGGACAAAAATTCATGTATTCACATGGTTTTATTGGAGTTCACAAAATATATTATTTCATTCCTTCTTTGGAGATACTTTTACATGATTTCCAATATACACTTTTCTTTTTTTTTGGGGGGGGGGTCACACCCGGCAGTGCTCAGGGGTTACTCCTGGCTCCATGCTCAGAAATCGCTCCTGGCAGGCACGGGGGACCATATGGGGCACCGGGATTCCAACCGATGACCTTTTGCATGAAAGGCAAACGCCTTACCTCCATACTATCTCCCGGGCCCCTACACTTTTCTTTTTAAGGAAATTAGGTGACATCGATTTCTAAGTCCTCACTTGTTAGGAAGTTCAGACTCTGATAAAATGGCTAGACAACAGAGTAATCGAGAAATTACCAAGAGGGGCTGGAGTGATAGCACAGAAGTAGGGCATTTGCCCTGCACGCAGCTGACCCAGGACGGACCTCGTTTCAATTCCCAGTGTCCCATATGGTCCCCCAAGCCAGAAGCATTTTCTGAGTGCATACCTAGGAAGAATCCATTTAGCTCTTGAGCTACAGACTTCCTTATATTGCAAACACCTTAAACTGGAGATGTGTGAGTGAATCCCATTGAGAAGAGCTTTTAGTTTGACTTGGAACATGAATTTTCAGTTTCTTTTAATAATTTCTAGTGTCATTTAAGGTTCTGAAAAGAGCATACCTTTCTTTCCCTGAGCTCTCTATATTAGCACAAGAGTATTTCTCCAAATTGCAAGGACAAAGCAATTTCTTAGAGGAAATGCTGCTAAATAAGTACTAGAACATTGGGACAGATCTCAAAGAAATTACAAATTCAGGAGAATTTTTCCCTGGATGAAGGTCAAGTCAAGAACAAAGATCAAAAGGGGAAAAATCATAAATCGTGATTTTATGGCAGCATGTGCACAGATACAATTGAGTGGAATTTGACCTGGGTCACTATTTTTTAAGTGACATCTCAAGAATTTCCTGAATTTTCATCAAGTTCTTTAGTAAAGATCAAACTCACAGTTTTTTAAATTTTTTTAATATATTTTAATTAAACACCTTGATTACATACATGATTGTGTTTAGGTTTCAGTCATGTAAAGAACACCACCCATCACCAGGGCAACATTTCCATCACCAATGTTCCAAATCTCCCTTCTCCCCACCCAACACAGTTTTAATTTCTGTTGCCTCTTTACATCTTACTGTTTAAGAGTTCCTCCCCAGCTCAACCCAGATACTCTTACCCATCTAGACTGAGTAGCTCACCAAAGACTTAAAACCATTAACATGTAAAGAGGGCAGACTAGATTTCTATCCTTCCCTTATCCCTTCCCCATTAACTTTCAGTTGCCAGCTCAACTCTTTGACAATCTGAACCCAGCACCCAACCTGCTCACTGAGAACAGTCATACTCTGGAGTTTATAGAATGAAAGTGTTGATCCAAGACAGAAGTTTTTTCTCAACTAGCTCCTAGGAAGCTTTTTGCTAAGTGTTGGTTTCCTTTGTCTGGAAGTAGAGGTTGTGCAGGACAGACTATGCCCCCTATAAAGGGGGGTTGCCAGCTGGTATCCTGCTCTCCTAGTTCTCAACATGGAGTCCAGTACTTAGGTCAGACTCCCAGATGGGTTTAGCCATTTGCCATCATCTGCACACATCACATCACCAAAAACTCCTTATAGAAATACCTTCCTCTCTGTCCTAGCCCAATATTCCCAAGTCAGATAATTTGCCAACTTTAAATTTTGATGAAAGAACTGTAAATTCTTCATTTCTATTGTAAAAAACAGTGAATCTAGAAGGCCAGGCTTTTCATATTATAGAACTATGCCTGCAGCTATTCTGAAGTAATCCTTACCTGATGTCCTATTCTATAGAGATTTCTTCAATATTTCCTTTGGCACAAACTTTCTTAGTCGCAAGCAATAGTAATAGTCATGACTTACTCCAGTCTTAAATTAAATCTCTAATTACAGCAAAAGCTCTCAACTTTGAGGTCTCCCATTCTTCAATGCGCTTTTTGTTCTATTTGTTCTATGTTTAATATATATAATGTATATTTAATGAATATACATCTAGCCTCAGTTAAATACTTATCAACTATAATGTGACTCAGACATTTGTTTACACTATCACCTGCTTTACACTTCTCTAGAAAGGTCCCCAGTCTTTTCAGCATGTACTTCCCAACAGAGTGATTCTGGCAGTAACAGAATTGGGGGTTTTAAAACTAGATGCATATACTCAAGATGTGTATTAAATGTACTTGGCCCCCTTAAGGCAATCTTCCACGTCATATTTCATAGTAGTGTCCACCCCAGGCTTCAAAGCAATTTATTTCCTCTATGTTCTCTGCCATTTTATTTGACCTCCAGCCATAAAGTTCCTTAGTACGTGGCCATGAGGTTGCTTAGCACCCGTATCTTTCAGACCTAGAAAAGGCCACTTTTAAAATCAAGTGAGAGCCTTCTCTGTGTGACATTAAAACAGCCTAATGGTTTTTATACAAAATTACTTGCATCTTGGCAGGACTAATGGGTAAACTCAATTAATACACCTGAAGATTTAATTTCCACTTCTGACAGTCATTGTTAGGCATTAGTTCCTTTACCACAGAGAGAAACTACTTTCCATTTAACCCCAAGTTGTTAGTTCTTACCCTTTCAGCTTCCTTCCCTCACACCCACCAAGCTATGAAAAACATTTTCTGTGTACAAGTCTAAAATCTCTGTATAGTTCTACTCTACTTTGCACATTGATGCCAGAGAGAGAATTTTAAAGAATTCAAGTCCCTCTAGAATTTCCTGTACACATATTGTTGTAGCCCACAAGCAAAGGTAGATAGAGGCTAAGAATCTCTAGCAGGCTGCTGTCAAAGCAAAGCTTTTAGATAAGTGAGTCCAATAGACAAGAAAATACAGCCATTGCTGCATTTTTTCAGCCATTTTCCCCCCAAGGAAAAAAATAGCACCAGCAATTCCACTGTGAACATTGAATATAAATAAGCAAGTTATCAGAGGCAAGGAGGACTGTGAGAATTTGTGAGATAGAGTAAACAAATATTAAACATGGTGAACCAGGCCTTTATTTTGAGATATTTTCAAATTTAGAAATGATTACTGTGACTGATTCTCAAATGATAGCTGTTATTGCTAAAATATTCCATCATTAATGGACAATTCTCCGACAATTATTATATTACCATTTCAAATTTGTAACGTGCACATCTCCCTAAAAACACTTCAGAATGCCCTCAATATTTTGAAGGGGGGAAAAAATATCTCCTTTTGAAATACATATGTAGTCAGTCTTTCACTAATTTCACTTGTTGCATGCTTGATAGGATTAGCTTTACTTAAAGTCTTTATTCTTACTGCCTAGATAATTTTTATTCAGCTGCTCTAAACATACTAAGCAATCTTGATTCTAACAGTAATAATATATCTTTGTCACTGGTTCTGTTAATTCTAATGATTGGTCCTAGGCTGTTCCTCCCCTTCCTTTAGGAATGGTACCTTCCAGTCTCTCCATGTGCATGAAAAGTGACAAGCATGGGTCCCCATATTTCTACTTATTGGGCCACCCTAAAGACACGGTTTGTAAAATCTGCATGAATATTATCTTTCTCTAATGAGCTTTGATTATGTTTATGTTTATAACTGTATCATGCTTTCTCTTTCATAGTAGCTTATCTAATTACTGCTCAAGCTATAAACAACTTTAGAAGGATAAGAATGGGATGTCTGGGGGAGGGGCAGAGCCATAGCAGTGGTAGGACATTTGCCTTATACTTGGTCAACCCAGGTTCAATGCCTGGCATTCCATATGGTCCCCTGAGCCTGCCAGGAGTGATTTCTGAGCGCAAAGCCAGGAATAGCACCTACATGCCACAAGGTGTGGCCCAAAACTAAACAAACAAAAAAGATTAGTATGCTTGGTTTCATGAAATGTGAGATGCAACAGATTGCCCAGGTCCAGCCAAGAAAGAAAGAAAGAGTGGGAAGGGTTCTACCCCACTCTTTCAAAAGTCCTCCTCATCTTCAGATCATACTGTATATCCTCTCATTCATGTATAGCCAGCTGTAAGCAGGGCACCGTTTTTGCACTAAAGCCATAGTTGCAACATAGTACATAAGCCCAAGAAACTTGAATCAGCAGACATATGGTACCCACTGGCCCAGCCTACCCCATAACTGTTACTCACTCAGCACTGTATCTGCTCACTGTCCTACCTCCATACCCAGGAGACACCAAGGTTATGTAAAAAAAGAATCCTGTTATGACTTTCCTTTCCTTTCTTTTTTATTAAACTGGATCACTCCTACTAGTGCTCAGGGTTACTCAGAAATTACCCATAGCCTCAGGGAATAAAAGGGAGTAAGGCCCAGTTGGCTGGCTACCTGCAAAGCAAATGCCCTACTCACTGCTGTACTGTTACTCCAGGCCATAATGTTGTACCATGACAGTATTCACCACTATTTCTTCTCAATTCTTCTCAATTCTTCACAATTCTTCTCAAGTGGTTAGGCTAAATTTTAACCTAACGGTGGGTAAAAATTCTGGAGGAAAAATCATGTAGAGAAAACAGAACATAGATTATAGTCTTGCAAATATGGTTCAAGCAACTTCAAACACGTATCTACAACAGCACTTGTTTCCACTGTCAAATCAGACTGGTAATTTACCATGTCTGTTCACTTCTTAAGAAGAAACTCATGCTCAGTCTCCAAGCTCAATCATGGAAGCATGAATCCTGCTGACATATTTCTCGATTCTGTTTGCATTCTACTTCCTACTCCCTGAAACAAGATGTCATGATTAAGTGTCTCTCCAATGAGTTTGTTTTCAGATCATACCCATCTGGTCAAAGGAGTTACTCCTAGATCTGTTATTGAAGTTGCTTACAAAGGTGTTCCAGAAATCATGCAGTGCTGTGTATCAAACTCAAGCCTCCCACACAAAGCATGCTCTCATCCCTTTGAGCATCTATCTGACTCCTCTCTTGGAGTCCTCAGGAATGCTCTGAGGCTTCTGGAGTGTATTTTCCAATTTTTTATTATCTAGTCAACTACCATCAAGAACTGCTTTGAATCTAATACAAAAGTAAGCTTTCACAAGTTAGCTACTTAGTTGGTTCATATTAACCTTTATCAAATAGCTTACACTGACTAAACACATGCACAAACCTGAATACCACTGTTGTCATTCTTTGAATATGTCTCCAATGACAGGATTTTTAGCTACATCATTTCTCCTAATCATGTATCTCTCATAGAGATGTAATTGATCGACTGAAAGCTAGGTTAAGGGCATGAAAGAGAGCATTGCAATTAATTGGAAGAGGTATTAAATAAATCTTTGGGCTAATTATTGGGAAATCTAGTCAAGCGACCATAGTTTAAAGAGATATAGATTTCTCTTCCTAACCAAAGAAAAGCATATGGAGGTGAGAATAAATGGAACAATTTATTAATCACCTGCTTATAGAAAGGAAAACAAACAGGTGGACTTTTTTTGTGTTTGGGATTCAGTTTCTAAAACATCTACCAGGCACCCCACTCAGTACTAATATATAACAATTAATTTCTGTCTATATCTAGAAAAGGCAAATAAGATGATGGGAAAGGGGGCCAGAGTAGTGGTGCAAGCAGTAAGGCATCTGCCTTGCCCACACTAAAACCTAGGACGGACCACGGTTCGATTCCCTGATATCCCATTTGATTCCCAAGCCAGGAGCAATTTCTAAGTGCATAGCCAGGAGTAACCCCTGAGCGTCATAGATGTGGTTCAAAACCAAAAAAAAAAAAAAAAAAGATGGAAAAAATTGGAGATGATAGGACAAGTATGCATAGTACTAGAAAAGGATGGATAAAACTGTCAAGGATACATAAAGAAGCATTTTATTCATGTCACACAAATTCTAATTTTATATGGTCAGATATAATAAAAATTTTAAATTGGATGGTAAAATATCTATATATTTGGAGCTATACCATGGTGGTATTTAAAATGACTTTTACCAGAAGCTCAAGGAAGTGAAAAGGTTATTGAAAAAGTTGAGGCAAATTCTATGAGGATTGTCAGAAAGAGAAAAGTGTTGATAGAAACAGCAAGTGGGAATTGATTTGGTGAACTCTTTCCAACAATTTATTAGAAAATGTCAAAAAAAACTTGAAGAATCATGAATATGAAGTAAAGGACTAGGGAGAAGGACGAAAGCCCAAGTTGGATAGAAGATGATGGGTGAAGGATCAGATTTAGGAAAAAAGATTCTGAGGTTAGTTTGAGATTTAAACATCAAGGGCAGGAGGTACATTTAAGTGAAGCATTACAGAAATGGAGCTGTTGGATGAAGGTGCTCCAGGGCTGGAACTGAAGCCATTTGGCTTCAAATCTTAGAGAAAATAGCTCAAGTCATGAGTTTGACTAACTGCCCCAGGGAGAACCCATTAAGTGGAGAAAGAGGTGAGCACCTATGACATAGTCACATGTGAGTGATAAGTGTGATAGAAGATAGTAAGAGGATTTCTGGGAAACTACAGGGAGAATAACCTATTTTTTAGAAGAAAACATTATTGCTCTTCCCGGAGACATACTGGGAAAAGATTAGGACTGGAATCATATTTTCCTGCCTGGCTTTGCATTAGTGTTATGGCAGACACAGAGCATTCAGTGACTACTGTGATGACTGTGAATGGGAAATGGCCTTTACCTGCCCCTCTCCACAGTCTTCTCAGTAAGTGTTGCCCACACACTGCTCCACATCCTGTCACTCAGTGGGAATCCACCTACTTCAGCTGCCAGAGTTTCTACATAATCCTATCGAGGGATTAAGTCTTTATTTTTCTGGTGTTTATTTTTCAAGGTGTATACTGTAGAATGTATACCAAGACAACTAAGATACTATTTCTACTGAAATGAATCATTTTTTACTAAAAAGTAACTCTAATTTAATGAATTTTAAGGAAAACAACAAACCTGTCATTTGGGGGAAAGTACTCTTTCGCCAAACTCTTTCGGAAATTGTTCTCAAATGTATTCTGTCACTTTCCTGAGTTGAGGTAGAAAGTATTCAGAAAAAAAAGTGAGCTCTGCTTATTTTCCCTTTCTCTCTGACACATTCACCCTATGAAGTCTGTGTTAAATCCTTAAGACACCTGTGAAAGATGACCAGCCTCACTAAAGTATAAAAAGCCAATGATAGGTTCCATCTTGAGTCCCTCCGAACATTAGTCCATGTTTTTGCTGGATTTTCTCTCTTATTTAAACTGAATCACTTGAGATACAAGGTTACAAAGATTGAGCTTCAATCTTACAACATTGGAGTACTAATACCTTCACCAGTATCCTCTTGTTTCCCCCTACCCACTCTCTTGCCTGCTTTTATAGAAGACATCTCTTTCTTTTTTAATTTTAGTCACTATATTTTGCAATACTATTACTGAAAGAAATATATTGCATATCAGTTTACCTCCTTTAAGCATCCAGTTTTGTCCTGGATTTTTCTCTTGTGTTTTATGGCTTTTCTTCACTTTCCTTCAAGACTTGCCTTCAACTCTCTCAGTCTCTTTCTCAAGAACTCCTCTGCTCTCACTGTTCATCTGAGAGTCCTCTCCAAGTGACTCATGTACGTACCACATCTCTAATTTGATTCCACAGTTCTGCCCCAAGACTGCCAACCCTTAGCCAGGCACTTTATCCCAGGCATCCCACCTGTGGGCATTCAAAATTACATACTGGTCTTTCCTCCTGAAATTAAAATATACACACACACTTCCAAAGTTTGAATGATTTTTGTTAGCTCATTTCTCACATAGGTAACCTTTTCTATTCCTATTGTCATTCTACTTCAACTCAATCTATTGCAAAGGCATGCACAGAATATAGCTTTCTACCTGTTATTCTTACTGCAGTGGCCAACCTATGCTCTTCATTTATATCTAATAAATGGACAGGTCTAAAGTCTTTTTCATGTTTGGATGCATATGTATTACAAAAGTGTGTATACACATACACCCCTTAAATGAATCCCCAGAGCTATTCCTTGGCCCTTTTCCAATGTTCATCTCTCATAAAACCCTACTGCATATTTGTGCCCCAGCTAGCCAGAACACTTGTTGTTGCCTTATAATCCAATTTTCATGTCTGGCACATGCTTATCCCTGGTCTTAAAATGTTTTTACCCAAAAAATTCTTATTTATAAACAAATTCTAAGTCTGTCTCTTCCTTCATGAATCCACCTCAAGTCAGCCAATGAGAAGTAAGTCATTTCTTGATCCTCTAACTTCCCATAGCCCTTTATAATTCTTTCCTGTATCATCCTCTAACTCTCTGTTTTGGCAAATAGTTATCAAGGTCTATACACTTTCTCTCCTCTAAAGGATGCAGACATTGATTTTTATGCTAGGTTCTTAACAGTACTCAGAAGAGTGACTGAATTGGTAAGTGGATGAATGAATGAATGAATGAAAGCAGTATCATCATCATTCTGAAAGCACTTTAGAATTTTGTTAAGATCTCTGTAGAAAATCTAGCATATTGGTCTGAGTTTTCACTGAACTCCCCAACCTAACCCAGAAGGCTTTGGTTTTTTTCATTTTTTAAATAAATTATTACCTGTGTGCTTATTTTCTTTATAATTTTCCTCTTTTTAAGAGTTAGAGAAAAAATGTCTAAGATTGAGTGTTCCAGGTAATTGTTTCTGAATAATCTAAATTTTATTATTTCTATAAAGCATTTACTCTCTAATTGTAGTTGTGACCTATGTGGGCAGTACAAATTGTAGTTTAACATGCCAGTGTTGCGTCTCTGCTATAGAAATGTCATGGAAAATAATCTCCTGGATACTTCAGTCCATGGGGAACCGTGGAAAAAGAGCTAAGGTTAGATCTGTCTACATAAAATTATATATCTGCTTTACTGCTATGGAAAAGAAACCACATGATAAACACTTTAATCTCCCATCTAGTCTCCTGGGTTTATACCCAAGTCCAACTGGGCTTACCCCTTTGACCATATATCAGATATACTTGGATGCCCTCATGACTACTAGGAAGATATGTGATGTTTCCCCCCCCCCAAGGAGTACCTCCCCAAAGAAATGAATATAGTCACTTGTAATAAATACAAGATGGTGCAAACTTAAATGATAAGGAAGTCTGCCACAAAAGGAGGAAATAATAATCAGAATTATCAGATTTGGAGGAAGGCAGTGTTGAGATAACATATATAAAATCCATAGATTTTGAAAGAGCAGAGAGGAAGACAAAAGGGCTCATGGTCCTAATGGAAATAAAGTATTATGGAAGGTTGTTCTGACCGAAAAGACAAGTCTCAAGCATGCTGAGAAGAATCCAGTGTCTGAAAACTGAAGGTGATAAAGAGGGTCAGAAAACACAGACAGAAGTTATAGGGGATGGTGTAAATATTTGGGGGAAAAGATTTTTTAACCTGTTTACCCATTAGAATCACCTGGGAAACATTTAATATGATCAATAAATTCAGGGTATTGAGAAAGGCATGGATGGGATGCCTATTTTATGAGTGGTCAGAATTAAGAGCTGAAGGTCAGACAAAAATATAGATCACGGGGCCAGAGAGATAGCATGGAGGTAAGGCATTTGCTTTGCATGAAGGACAGTGATTTGAATCCAGGCATCCCATATGGTCCCCTGAGCCTGCCAGGTGCAATTTCTGAGCATAGAGCCAGGAATAACCCCTGAGCATCACCTGGTGTGACTCAAAAATCAAATATATGTATATATATATATTTGAGGAATATCATTCCTTATGTGATATATATATATATCACATATATATTCTTATACTTCCTGGATTACAGAAATATCATTCCTTATATGATATATATATCACATATATATGTATATATATCACATAAGGAATGATATTTCTGTAATCCAGGAAGTATAAGAATGGTGAAATGGGGTACCAAAAATCATATAAATGAAAGACAGAGGAGTTGATTAAAACAAGAATCTTCGAAGAAAAATCAATAGTGACTGACAGGATAAATGGAATAAGAATTAGGGAGGACTCAGAAAGTGTTCTCAAATGAGATACTGAGTATTGAGGTAAATATCAGAGCCATTGTAAGGGAGGGAGGGAGGGAAGGAAGGAAGGAAGGAAGGGAGGAAGGAAGGAAAGAAGGAAGGAAGGAAGGAAGGAAGGAAGGAAG
>PVKC010001841.1:0-47303 GCA_004027635.1 Crocidura indochinensis
TTTTTTTTGGTTTTTGGGTCAGACCTGGCAGCACTCAGGGGTTATTTCTGGCTCTATGCTCAGAAATCACTCCTGGCAGGCTCAGGGACCTTTAGGGGTGCCAGGATTTGAACCACCAACCTTCTGCATGTAAGGCAAATTCCTTACTTCCATACTATCTCTCCAGCCCCTACTTTGGAAAAACTTGTTTAAGTAATAACCAAAGGCATCATCATCTTAGCAACAGAAATAGATAATGATCTGGATACTAATATTCTGAAAGAAATTTTGCTATACTTGAATTTCTTGATTAAAATCTTGCCTCCAAGAACCATTGTTTAAGTTTATTGCTAACTGTATCTTCCAAATATTTATTTTTCTTTACCTTGAAATTTTCTCTTCTTGTATCACTTTCTCCTTCTTCAAGATAAGGCACATACTTACCTGGCAGGGGCGATACCATGAACATGAAGGTGGTTTCCCCAGGGCGAGGCTCACCCATTGCACTCCGGGTGTGCTGACCTCTGCGATTTCCCCAAATGTGGGAAACTCGACTGCGTAATTTGTGGTAGTGGGAGACTGCGGTAAAAGAAAAAAAAGAAAAGAAAAAAAAAAAGATGAGGCACAGACACTGATTGAATGACTCCAATTATATATTTGAAAATCTAATAGCCGAATCTACTATCGAGTGTAAGACTACCCCAAACAGTATCTTCTTTAACAACAGAAAACTTGTATAAAGTGGGCTAATATTTTTCATTTTTCTATAAAGTGTAAAATATGCTCTTTTTTGTTTGTTTGTTTTTGTTATTGTTTTGAGTCAGATGCGGCAGTGTTCAGGGGTTACTCCTGGCTCTGTGCTCAGAATTTGCACCTGGCAGGCTCGGAGGACAATATGGGATGCCATGAATCAAACCGAGGTCTGTCAAGGGATGGTCGTGTGCAAGGCAAATGCCCTACCACTGTGCTATTTCTCTGGCCACAAATATGCTAGTTTTTATAACTTTAAGTCTATTGCATAAAAATATCGCTGGTACCATAATATGAAATAAAATGATTTTCTAAAAAATATGTGTGCAAGTAAGTACCAAGTGGAAGTTTGCGGGTGCTCAAAGTGATATTTAAATTACTGACAGGGGCCAGAGTGGTGGCGCAGTAATAGCGAGTTTGCCTTGCACATGGCTGACCTAGGATGAACTTCGGTTCGATCCCCAGTGTTCCATGTGGTCCCCCAGCCAGGAGCGTTTCTGAGTGTAAGCTAGGAGTAACCCCTGAGTGTCAGCGGATGTGGCCCCAAAACCAATAATAATATATATAAAAAATATAAAATATATATATAACCTCATGAACAGTCAGTGGACTCAACAAAGTGATTTTTGTAATCATGGAGAGTTTTTCTAAAGTTTCTGTATATAATGAGTATGCATCCACAAAGCTGAAGTCAATTCTGTGAACCTCAAAATCAATCAAATCTACATAGGTAAAGAACCCTACTAGGAATTTTTGAAGCAATAATTATTTTAGAGACAAAATTATTACCAAACCCTATGTAATCTATGCCCCACATATGACCTTAAAAAAGAACAGATGTTTATTTTAGTTACAAAAGTAATACAAACAAGTGCCAGAATGATAGCACAAGTAGGATGTTTGCCTTGCAAACGCAGCCCAACCAGGACAGATGGTGGTTCGAATCCCAGCATCCCATATGGTCCCCCGAGCCTGCCAGGGGTGATTTCTGAGCACAGAGCCAGGCATAACCCCTGAACGTTGCTGGGTATGATTCATAAACAAAGACAACAACAACAACAAAAACCTGACCCCAACCCCCCAAAATAAAAGTAATACAAACAAGATATAAAGTTTAAAAGTTCCTTTCTTCTCTCCTAATATCAGATCCTTTTTTTCTAGTAGTAACCATTAATAGTTGTTTTGTAACTTTACAGCAGTCTTATTTGTATGCAAAAATATCTGCCTTCAAATAAATAAACTTATGCAATGTATTTGCTATTCTGAACTTGCTTTCACTCATTTAGAAATATATTTTGGCTGTCGGTTCTGTGCCTACACATATGTCTGCCTCATTCTTCTAAGCAGCTGTGTAGGATATCAAACATTGTATTAGTATGTATGTAATTATTGATGGATATTTAAGGTTTTTTTTTAGTCTTTTGGTTTTTTTGTAATAATACTGCAGCAAACATGCCTATTTTTGTGAACTTTTAGAAGTGGATCTGTGAAATTACTATGTAATAATACATTGGCAATTTTTCAATGTTACCACCATATTATTGATACAATAAAAGAGGTGATGCCAATTTATCTCTAACTATTAGCTTTTGGGGACTTGGGCTTTTGGCAAGGGTTGAGAGGAATTCTGTTATATGTCTGCTCTACCAAGATCTTCAACTGTGGTTGGACAGTTCAGAGGCACTGGGGATTGTTAGCAATGACTTATCTTTTTCGGGAAAGAAAATATATCAGTGGTGCTTGTGCTGGGATATTTGCGATGGCAGGTGGAGGGCATGTCTGGAAGGCAGAGGGGAAAGCCTAAGGATAAATAGTTGATGTCATTTCAGGACTGGTTTTAATTTTGACCCATACCCCTTATTAGTGGACTACTTGACAGAGATCAGGACTGTTAATCAGAATCTAGAATAAGACACATGTCATGAGAATTGAATGAAGTCTACTAGAACATGTACACATATATGCACACACTTCCACAATTTCCCTCTTGGCTTATATTCTAGTCCAAGTGTTTTGCTTGCTTGCTTGTTTGTTTGTTTGTTTTTGGGTCATACCGGCAGTGCTCAGGGGTCAGTCCTGGCTCTATGCTCAGAAATCGCCCTTGGCAGGCTCGGGATGCCTGGATTCGAACCACTATCCTTCTGCATACAAGTCAAACACCTTACCTTTATGCTATCTCTCTGGCCCCAAAATGTGTTTTTCACTTTACTTTTACACCTTTCTTTGGCTCAACTTCTCTCAAGGATGAATCTCAATCGCTCATGGATTATTTTCATCATGGAGAAGATCATCATTAACTCCCTCTCTCTTTTGCTGTCTACTTTCTCAGTTTTTGAACTCAGAAAACTTACATGACATTTTCCCAGTGCCTGGCTTTAAAAGTCACCCTCATCTTTGAATCGTCCACTTCTTATTTAGTATCTTCATCTTGCCTGGAATTTCTGTTCGTCTTTTTGTTTTGTTTTGTTTTGATTTTGGGTCACACCCGGCAGCACTCAGGGGTTACTCCTGGCTCTACACTCAGAAATCTCTCCTGGCAGGCACGGGGGACCATATGGGATGCCGGGATTCGAACCGCTGTCCTTCAACATGCAAGGCAATTGTCCCATCTCGATGCTATCTCTCCAGCCCCAATCTTGCCTGGAATTTCTGAGTGCCATTTCTATCTTTAAATAGACATGTAGAAGTATCCCTTAATTTACATTCTACTACTCAACTTTCTAAATTGAGGACTTATGTTAATATTCTTAAGATTGTAATTAAACTGGGAAGTTTTTTGTATACACACTTTATATTTTACTCTTGTATGTAATTGCATACATTTATATCTTAAATTATGGTATGTGTTGAGCTTGACTTTGCATAATAAACAGAACCTGTGAAGGAGATCATGGGACATTCTTAGACTCTGAGAGTCACTCCTTATTTGTGTGATAAGTGGAAAGAACTAACTAAATTCTTAGGTCATTTTTCACTTTGACTACTTTGAGCCTATGAAGACTTTGGAACTTTAAAATCAATACATGAATTTTACTGAGCTCAAATTTTATGATTGTTATAAGTTGAGACTGAACACTTATTATCACTGAGTAAGATGAATTTCTGGGAGACCATCTGCACGTAAGTCACTAAACTAAAAACCTTTAGCTATTTTAGATTAACTATATTTGGGAAGTTTTGTATTTGGCATTACCATGCTATGCATTATGGTAGGGGCTGTGGATAATAGTAAATAAATACAGTTCATGCCTCTCAGAAGCATAAAATAACTTCACTAAATAATACAGGCTACACAGATTAAATGTTAAAACTCAGTAGGTTAGAATTCTATGAAGTCTCACTTCTGTTAATATAACTTACAGCTATGTCTCCACAAGAACACAAGAACGCATAGACCAGTTCTTCACTGCAGCTTATTTGTGACAGTTAAACGTTAAGAAACAGAAGTGATAAGGTAGGGTAGTTGCTATGCACATGGTCAAACTGGGTTTGATGCCAGGTACCACATATTGCCTCCTGAGCCATCTGGAGGGATTCTTGAGAACAAGATAGTGAGTAAGCCCTTAATGTAGTCAGAAATGGTCCAAGCCCCGCCACACACACCCCCAAAAAGATTAAGAACATTTTCAGGATTAAGTGTCTATTGACTAGAGCACTCTCTAAGTAAGTATGTACTAATAAGGGATGAATTCCAGGATATACTTTTTCTTTCCTTTTTTTCTCTTTTAGTTTTTGGCCACTCTCAATGATGATGATGGGTTACTTCTGGAACTGCACTCAGGTGGACTCTGGGACATATGAGATGCTAGGAATTGATTCCTGGTTGACTGAGTGCAAGGAAAGCACTATACCCACTGTACTATTGCTTAGACACCATCATATATATATTTTTTTTGGGGGGGGGGGTCACACCCGGCAGTGCTCAGGGGTTACTCCTGGCTCCATGCTCAGAAATTGCTCCTGGCAGGCACGGGGGACCACATGGGGCACCGGGATTCGAACCAATGACCTTTTGCATGAAAGGCAAATGCCTTACCTCCATGCCATCTCCTGGGGCCCACCATCCTATATTTTTAATGTTTCATTTTTGGGGGGCACATCCTGTGATGTTCAGGATTTATTCTTGGCTTTGTACCAAGGGATTGTGCCTGCCCATGCATGGATTACCACATGGAATGTCAAAATTAAAAAAAAATTAATTGAATCACTGTGAGATACACAGTTACAAAGTTGTTCATGATTAAGTTTTAGTTATATAATGTATAATACCCTTCACCTGCACAACCACCAATATTCCCGATTTCCCTTTTACCCTTCCCTCTGACCTCCTCTGGCCTGCCTCTGAGGCAGGCATATTTCTTCTCTTTCTCTTCTTCTTTTATTAGACACTCTGGATTGTAGTACTGTTAGTAAATGTGTATCATTCATTTCACTTTATCTCCTTTCAACATCCAGATATGAAGATAAAGAGTAATCATTTCTATCATTGTCAGTGTGGTCCCTTTTTCATCCTAACTGCACTTCCCCATTATTGGTGGCATGCTACCATGGGCTAGTCCTTTTTGCCCTTGTCTCTGTTGTCTTTGGATATTGTTACCATACTATTTTTTAATATCCCATGAGTGAGAATGACCATTCTCTGTCTATCCCTCTCACTCATTTTGTTCAGCATAATATTCTGCACATCCATCCACATATAAGCAAATTTTATTTTTCCTAACAGCTGCATAATATTCTTTTGTGTAGATGTACAATGGTTTCTTTATCCATTCATCTTTTCTTGAGCATTTAGGTTGTTTCCAGATTCTGGCAATTGTGACTAATGCTACAATGAACATAGGAATGCAGAGCGCTTTTTTGCATTGGTATTTGTGCCCCTAGGGCGTATTCTTAAGAATGGTATTGCTGGGTCATATGGGAGCTCAATTCCCAGGTTTTTTTTTTTTTTTAGAAATATCCATATATATGTATATATATATATATATATATATATATATATATATATATATATATATATCAGGAATACCCATAGTATTTTTTAAAAAGGCTGGACCAGTCTGCATTCCTATCAGCAGTGAATGAGAGTCTCTTTCTCCAGGCATCTGCACCAGAACTGGTTAATCTTGTTCTTTTTGATGTATGCCAATCTCTGTGCTCTGAGATGACATCTCATTGTTTTATGATTTGCATATCCCTGATGATTAATTATGTGGAGCATTTTTTCATGTGCCTTTTGGCCATTTGTATTTCTTCGTCTTCTTTTTTTTTTTTTGGTTTTTGGGTCACACCTGGCAGTACTCAGGGGTTACTCCTGGCTCCATGCTCAGAAATTGCTCCTGGCAGGCACGGGGACCATATGGGGCACCGGGATTTGAACCGATGACCTTTTGCATGAAGGCAAACGCCTTACCTCCATACTATCTCCCGGGCCCCAATGTATTTCTTCTTTGAGGAAGTTTTTATTCATGTCTTCTTCCTATTTTTGGATGGGGTTAAATTTTTTTTCTTGTTAAGATCTAACAGTGTCTTATATCTTATATATAATAACATATGGATGATACATAAGGATATACTTTAATCTGAGAAAGAAAGCTACTGAATGTGTAGCATATATTGCTTTCTGTATGAAAAATGTAGGAAGGCTGGAGAGAGAGTTCAGTAGACTGGAGTATATACTTTATACACTGGAAACCCAAATTTTTTTTGTTTGTTTTTGGGTCACACCCGACTGTGCTCAGGGGTTACTCCTGGCTGTCTGCTCAGAAATAGCTCCTGGCAGGCACGGGGGACCATATGGGACACCAGGATTCGAACCAACCACCTTTGATCCTGGATCGGCCGTTTGCAAGGCAAACGCTGCTATGCTATCTCTCTGGGCCATGGAAGCCCAAATTTCACTCCTGAAAACACATGAGTTTCAGAGCATTTTCAGATGCAATTCCTGAGCAACAAGCTAGATGTAGTCCCATTATTACTGAGTGTTCCTCGCCCAAAGAATTATAAAAAATAAAAATATACATTAATATTTGCCTACATTGTCATCTGGACACTGAAAGATCCCATAAGAAACCAAAGCAGCTGCTAATTTATAATGGGTATCAGATTGTAAGTAAAAAAAGGAAGAAATATAGTTATTAATGTTTTAATTTTGATTTTATTTCAATTTCTGAACCATAAAATTATTTTCTCTTCAAAAATTGTGAATAAAGAGCCAGAGAGATGGCATGGAGGTGGGGCATTTGCCTTGCATGCACAAGGACAAGTGGTTCAAATCCTGGCATCCCATATGGTCTCCCAAGCCTGCCAGGAGCGATTTCTGAGTGTAGACCCAGGAGTAGCCCTGAACACTGCCCAGTGTGACCCACCCCCCCAAAATTGTGAATAAACATGTGTATATCAAGGGGACAAATTTGGGAGGAACCTAGTATCATTGGTGGAGTGATGTGGTCATTGGTTCCGGTGGAATTGAAGTTGAAAACATTATATATCTGAAGGAACTCTATCATCAATAACTTTGTAAATCATAGAGTCTAATACATATTATCATTAACATTAAAATTTAAAAATAACACTCCCTTTCCAAAAGCTCTGCATTCTCTGAGGTGTTTAGAACTGCTTACTACATTTACTAGGAATAAAGAACTTGCATTCATCTGGTTGACGAAATTCTGAACAGGAGAAAGGATCCTAGTGGGAAGACTGATTTTCCCCCACAATTTTAGACCCACTATTTTATGGAAATTAATTTTAGTTGTATGAGGAGAAAAATTTCCTTTGCTATCAAGATTCTCAGAGATGGAAATTCTTATTAATAGAATATATATAAAACATGGAAACGATTTTAGGACTAAATTTCTTGTGTATATGTGTGCATGTGTGGTAGGGAGGGAGGGAAAGAACTTGGTGACATCCGATTGTGGTCAGGGGTCACTCCTGGTGGTGCCCAGAAGATCAGGGGACAGTATATGGTGACAGAAATAAAACATGAATAGGCTGCGTGCAAGGGAAATACCTTAACCTCTGTAATCTCTCTCTCTTTGGTCTCCTATGTTTTAATCTCTAAACTTCCATAGGCAATGTTCATGGGTTTATCTTGACAGTTTTGTAGGGAAGACATGATTTTCCTGTACCTTAAGTTGACCCATGTAATCCATAAAATTAAACAATGTGAAAATGTTCATTAGTCTTAAAGGAAAAAAAGAGTGAATGAGTGAGTATGTGTGAGAAAGAGAGAAAAACAGAGAACCTAATTATCTGCCTTGTCACAGAAACATTCCTTTTAAGGATGTATGCTATAGATTTCCCAGAATAATACCACACTAAGGTGATCAGAGAAAACTGATGTGATAGAACTAGGTGTTGAAAATTCTCTGGTCACTTCCTTGAATGGATATCTTTTTAGGTTATGAAAGAAGGAAGTGGAGAAAAATGTTATTGACCTTGATGATAAAAGACTGTTAGAAGATGATTTAAAAGGGATATAGTCAACACATAAGTGACACAGGAATATCTTCCTGGTGGATGAGAGGGGATTTACTTGCTTGTGTGATTTTACACTGAATCTTCTCACAGTTATCGCTACTGCTATTGCTTGTGCTGCTGCTCGCCTCTGCCTTTTCAGCTTATTGTAGTCACTTTTCTCCAAAGCCTACATCCAAGTGATAAGTGCTGGTTGCCTAGGGAAGTCAAAGTCAATTGGAAACATAGGGATGGCTGAACCTAAAGGTAAGTGACTCATCCCTTCCACTCTCCAGTTTTTTTTTTTTCACAGCTACCTCCTCCACTCCTCTATAGCTCCTTTGTCTTCTAGTTTTTCTACAGACCTCCACTGGCCTGGCACCTGTAGAAAAATTCTGGTGATTTAGGAAGAGGACTTTCAGATCTGATAAAGTGACGCATCATTGATGTGAACTAAACCCTATGTCAGTTTCCTTTTTGAAGAACTCACATGTGGCATTATTGTGGTGTGATTTCCCCCACAAAAGTGAGCATGTTAAGTGAGCTATTGCCAGCAATCAGGGCCACTTGTTACATAACATCACCAAGAGGGACTCAGGTGAGAAACAACTCTGATTATAGGTATTTAGTCCAAATGTACATCAGTTATAACTCCTTAAATCTAGTTCTTTTTAGTAGCTAATTGAAATACTTTATCAGGGAAAGTCTTGACACAACAGTTATACAAACATGCATATAAGAACACGAGGAAATTAAATAAGACTTATAATACACCCTTTAACAAAACGATGGCTTAATTTGTACTCCCTTTGTAATTTTAACTAAATATTGTGGTGAGTAGTTCTTACTTTAAATCCTAAGTATATGAGTATTTATTATACACAATATGAAAATACTTCAGTAGACTTGTGATTAACGCTGTGGTATTCAGGCACAGTTTATAGAGATTTTCAATCAAAGACAAAAGACCCGGGTGGATGATGAAACATACGAAAAAGGCATAAATATACAACTAAGGACTTAATTCAGACTTGCTCATATCCACTCAATTTCGATTCCTGACTTATCAGGAACGTCCCCAACTAAGTGTTTTTTGGTCCAAGGCCCGATGAATTCACATATTTGGTATGGTGGTCAAATAAAATATAGAGTGATCAGTTATATTTAATTTCAGATAATAAATTTTAGATCAACATATCTCATATATTGTGTGTGATAAGCTTTTGCAGATGTAGGCCCTGGTGTTCATATGTATTGACTTTCTGAGGTAAAATGTCTCATGATGTTGGGGTCCTCAAATCCAAAATTTCAGATACTGCCTCATATTACGTTGCTTAGGTTTACTTCCTCCTAATATAGCATTTTGTCAACACTGCATATTTTCAAAAGCTTTTCCAAACATTAGAAACGAAAATGAGATATGAGATGACTTGCCTCTAAGGAAAATTCTGAAATATACTTTCTCTGCTCCCTACCCCCATTTAAGAACACACCCTCAAAGATGTGTTCTTAAGGTTTTGTGCTCAGATTCTGAGATAAGCAATTGTGAGATGAGAATGGTGTGGTCCTCTTAAAATTGGGTTCTGTATTTGAAACTATTGTCAATAGTTTTGAAAATCATGATATCTGATAAAAATTATAATTAAAAAATTAAAATTCTAAAATAAAACTATAGAATGTGACTAAAAAGGAGAGCACACGTTTACTAAGGTCTGCATTCTCAAGATTTGGAATGCTCAGGGGTTACTGATATTGGTGGTTCTGTGTCCAGTTATGTACATGGGGGGGGGGGGTAGGTGAGATCACAGACCCACAGAGATCTATTACAGTGCACTGTATGGAGAAAGTTCATAAAAGAAAGCATTTCAGTCAAGGCTTTAGAATGCTATCAATGAGTACAACTCCCCATCAAAGAATTCCTATAATGGTAAGGCAGAAGTTAAGCCACTAGATTTTAAAATGGTACTTCTCATACTTTCTTTAAGTCCATTCACAGATTCCCTAAGGTTCTGAAAAAAAAATCTAAGATAGTGCTAATTCTTTGTTTTCAAGATTTCATCAAATCCACAGTTTTCACCCATTCAGGTTTAAATAGATTTTCTTTCACCTTTTTTTTTTTTTTTTTTTTTTTTGGTTTTTGGGTCATACCCGGCAGTGCTCAGGGGTTACTCCTGGCTCCATGCTCAGAAATTGCTCCTGGCAGGCACGAGGGACCATATGGGGCACCGGGATTCGAACCGATGACCTTTTGCATGAAAGGCAAATGCCTTACCTCCATGCTATCTCCCGGGCCCCCTTTTCTTTCACTTCTAATTTCTGTTTTTGGTTTTGATGTAAGAGTCCCAGTTGTGGGTTAAAAGTGCCCTCTTTAGGGGTTAGAGAGATAGTACTGATGGTAGAGAACTTGTCTTGCACCTAGCCAAATGGTCTTCTGAGTCTTACCAGGAGTACCAGTAATTCTTGAACACAGAACCAGATGTAACCCTGGGCATTGTCAAGTGTGGCTCTCAAACAAACAAACAAACAAACAAGCAGTGCCCTTTAGAATTCAGTCTTCCGAGCAGTGGGTGAGGTGGAACTAACCCAGCTTGTTACAAACATTGGAGCTGAGGGTCAGAGTCAGCTGTGCTTGCTTTGTGCTGATTGTCATGGATTCAGTTCTAAGTCTTTTAAGTATGAGGAAAATCCACAGATGTATATTGACCATAAGGAAGGATCAGAGTAATATTACAGTGTGTAAGGCTGACCTGATTTTTCAATCTTCAGCATCTCATCAGAAATAATTCCTGAGGGCCCGGAGAGATAGCACAGCGGCGTTTGCCTTGCAAGCAGCTGATCCAGGACCAAAGGTGGTTGGTTCGAATCCCGGTGTCCCATATGGTCCCCCGTGTCTGCCAGGAGCTATTTCTGAGCAGATGGCCAGGAGTAACCCCTGAGCACAGCCGGATGTGGCCCCAAAACCAAAAAAAAATAATAATTCCTGAGTGCTGAGCCAGGAGTAACCACTGAACACAACCGGGTGTACACCCCATCCAGTACACTCCCTCCCAAACAAAACAAAACAAAACAAAACATCTTGACCATATGTTGATTGGTGTGAGCTGGCCAAAATTGCTTTGGTAACCTCTGATGTGAGCTGAAAGTGGAAAGAACCAGATGGACTATTGTATCAGAGACAATGGAACAACACCAGGTGGTCTATGTCCAGTTTGAACAACTTAGCAGCAGCTACAGAGCTGGGATCAACAGGAGGCCTGATGGCCTGGGTGCTATGCCGAAGGGATTCTTAGGGAGGAACAGACAGGATTGATCCTAAAATAAGAAGGATTCTAGTAAGGCCACAGTGGTAGCTCAATTTAGGGACGATATGATTGTTGTGGAGTTACCTAACAAAGCACATGTGTGACACACCCAAGGATGTGATGCATGCAAACTCCATTTAAGCATCTTACTTTCTATCCTCTAAAACTAGAGTCAAATATTGCTACTAAAGTGATTAAGGTGAATAAAATAATCTCTTTTCTGCAATTTCATCTACCTTTGTTCCTTTTGTTGCTGTGATGGGGGTGCTGCTCACTGGGTGTTATGGTATTCACTGGGTGTGTGACTTGCTCACTTTCTAGTTGTAGTGCTCTCTGGGAGTTACTGTGGGGATTCACAGCACATTTTGGGGGGGATTTGTATTACTGACCACACACTTACAGATCTTTAGTGGCAGTGCTCACTGAGGATTGCACATTTCAATTGTGCTGCTTGTACCTATTTGAACCTGTCTTTGAAGATGTCATGTTCTGTTGTGGTGCCAGGGTCTCAGGTGGCACAACCACAGGGACTAAACTAGGAGTAAAAATGGCACCGGATCAAATACTTTTGCAAAGTGAACACTTTTTGACCCTCTTCTCTTGAATTATCAGACCATTCTTGGACTCAGAGCCTTCCTCTAGTTTCTCATAATACTTAGACTGGATTTAAGCATCTCTACTTTCTATTATAGAAGTTCTAAGCTAAATGATATTAAGTTTATATGGTCATTAGGATTAAGCAGTTTAATGCTTGAAAAGGGCTAGAACAATGCAGAAGTGTTAGCTCTGTGGTAGACTGCCTGCCTACAAGCATGATGCCACCAGGTCCATCTTGGGCATTGTCTCATATGCCAAGTGCATTTCTGGCAGTACTCTGGCACAACAATCAACTGGGTGACTCCTGGCAAGTTCCATACTGTATCTAAGGTATGCCGCTTACAGTCTTCATAACAGCAAAAATAGGGGCTGAAGAAAGCAGGCAAAGCATTTGCCTTGCATGCAGCCAACCCCGGTTTAATTCCCAGAATCTGTGATGGTTCCCTGAGCACTTCCAGGAGTAATTCCTGAGTACAGAGTCAGGAGTAATCCATGCGCATCACTGTGTGTGGTGCAAAAACAAAATAAACAATACATGGAAGAGAAAGGGAAATTAAAATAAATACAAGAACAATATTGGGCATATGGATACTCTCCTCTGTGTCAATGATAGTATCATGGCTGTATAATATAAATTCACCTCTCAAACATATTCCATTTTCTGCTTCCACAGGACTGAGGCTTAAATTGCAATTCAACACTGAATAACTCTGCTTCCTTGGAATTTCTTGTTAATATGTGGTGCCTCACAAGTATGGAGCAAAATATATGTCAGCCATGGTGCCAGGGTGTATACTATGAATCAGAGCTCCAATATGCTGCTTGAACCTGCCCAGGGGAATGGCAGGAAACTCAATTGGCACCACTAACAGAGAGCTGTGAGGATAGTACATTCTCCTACTAGATTGTATGGGATCAATTATCATTAACAACCAGACAAGTAAATTAAGTGGGAGGGTCTTAGAAAATGGACTCAAAAGGCTTTAAAAGTTCTATTTTTAATATTTTCATTATTATTATTTTAAATTTTATAGGGGAGGCCCTTTACCCCAGCATTGTTGAATGTCCTGGGATCACTGTGGGTTGACCACTGTAAGTTCAGTTCAAGGACCCAGAGTGGCTGCAGTACTTGGGTCTAGCAGAGTCAATAGTTGAACTGTGGTTCTTTTTTTTTGAGGGGGACACAGCCTGTGGTGTTCAGGTCTCTCATGGTTGGTTTTGTGCTCAGAATCATTCCTAGCAGGTTCAGGGAATTATATGAGATGCTGGGGATTAAACCCAGGTCGGCCACATGCAAGACACACTACCCACTGTACAATTGCTCCGGTTCCAGAAATTGAACTGTGGTTCTTGTGCATACAAGTTTATGTTCCTGGTTTCCAAACTGTAACAAATACCAATCATCTTATTTTAATTTACAGTAGATTCAGGGTTTCCAGGGGATATAAGAAACAAAAATAAGGCATGATTACTTAAACAATACAAGTTTGAGCTAGAGAGATACACTACAGCAGGGAGGGTACTTTTCTTGTAGGTGGCTGAACTGAGTTCAATATCTGCCAACCCATAAGGCCTCTTGAACCCACCAGAAGTAATCCCTGAGTGCAGAGCCAGGAGTAAGACTGATCACTGTCTGGGGTGGCCCTCTAACCAAAAATAAAATGGAGTATTTTTTATGGAGAGATAAGGAGAATCTTTTGAAACTAGAAAAAACTATTTGGATTGCACAGTATTATGAATGTATTATAATTGAATAGTGTACTTTTAAGCAGATAATATATTTTACGGCTTTTTATTTTACATAAAAAATCACAAATATACAGAAATTTTAAAGTTTTGATATGGGGCTAAGGACTTTACCTTTTTGTTTGTTTATAAATATACAGAAATTTTAAAGTTTTGATATGGGGCTAAGGACTTTACCTTTTTGTTTGTTTATTTGGGGGCCACTATTGGCTCTGTACTCAGGGATCACAACTGATGGACATGGGAGAGGATATAGGGTATGCGAGATCAAACCTATGCCAATCTCATACAAGGCAAACACCCTACCCAGTGTACCAATACTCTGCTCCCACCTTTCCCCAAGTACTTTTATTTAGGTGTATGTCAAATAATTGAAGTTCTCGCTCACCTCTCTTGTAGAAACCATACTTATAATACATATGTGTATGGATATACTTAGTTTCCAGCTTAATATATTTAAAACTGGAAAATAACATATCTCACTGTCCAATTGTCCCTCGAAGTCAGTTTGTTTAAATAAGATTTTCCCCCTTTCACATCTATACATATGATAGTAGCTTTTTAAATAGATTATATGCACAGTTTCGTTATTTTTCAAATAGAAACATTGTTGCCTATACTTCAACTTTTTGAATTGACATAGGATTTCATTTATGAGTATAAAAGCAAGTAAAACTGGTATATGGTAAGTTTGACAGCTGACTCAGCAGGCAGACAACTCAATTAGTGGGAGACGTTAGGGGCATGTTTACCTCCTGTACATACTGGTAAGGCCCTTGCTCAATATGTTTTGCAAAGGAAATGATATGTATCAAGTGAGTTGCTTGAATAGAGGACAGTCTGGGGAGCATTCACAACATAATAAATATACTTAAGACAAATTTTTGGTTGATTTTTGGGCCATATCCAACAGTTTTGTTCAAGGGTTACTCTTGGCTCTGTGCTCAGAAATTGCTACTGGCAGGTTCAGGGAACCTTATAGGGTGGCAGGCATTGAACCAGGGTCTGTCCTGGGTTGGTTGCATGCAAGGCAAAACGCCTACCTGTTGTGCGTTGTACCTCTGGCCCCAAGATGAATGTTGTATTGAGATGTAATAAAGTATTATAAAATGGAGACTATGGTTTGGAAGAAGCCAGTCAGCAGAAAGGAGAATGTTTCAGGCACTGGTAAGAGTCAGAAGATTTGGTGGTAGGAATATTGCACTGGTGAAGGGGGTGAAAGTCCTTACATAACTGAAATCTAATCATAATCATGTTTGTAATCTTGGTGTTTAAATAAAGATATTATTTAAAAAAAGAGTCAGAAGAAAGAAGGCAACACCTACAACAAGAGAAACAGAAGTCTGTTGGAATGTGGCAGGCAGATGCAGTGATGTTCTTAGAGGATATTGCAAACCACATAAAAGCATTCAGACTTTATTTTAGGAGGGTAGAAAGTAATTGAAAATTAATAAAAGGGGGAACTAACATAATCATATTATATTTTAACATATTCTCCTTGCCCTGATCATTCCAAGAAATAGATTAGAAGTCAGAGGGGGGGGTGTGTGTGTGGAGGAATCGGGAGACTGAGTTGAAGGATGGGTGATGGCATGGTGAGAGAGGAGAAAGGTTAACATCCTGGTTAACCTCCAAATGTTCTAGCTTTAGTAAAGATTCCATTTACTGAAATAGAGAATATAAAATGAGAAAAAGATTGGTTGGGAGTTGAGTGTAGTTTGATCAAATCTAAGTTGTTTTTTTTTTGGTGTTGTTGTTGTTTTTTTGTTTGTTTTTGGGTCACACCCGGCAGTGCTCAGGGGTTACTCCTGGCTCCATTCTCAGAAATTGCTCCTGGCTGGCACGGGGGACCATATGGGGCACTGGGATTCGAACCGATGACCTTTTTCATGAAAGGCAAACGCCTTACCTCCATCCATGCTATCTCCCGGGCCCCAAATCTAAGTTTGTTTTTTTTTGTTTTTGTTTTTGGGTTTGTTTTTTTTTTTTTTTGGTTTTTGGGCCACACCCAATGACGTTCAGGGGTTACTCCTGGCTATGCGCTCAGAAGTCGCTCCTGGCAGGCACAGGGGACCATATGGGAACCGGGGGATCCAACCGTGGTCCGTCCAAGGCTAGCGCGGTAAGGCAGGCACCTTACCTGCAGCGCCACCGCCTGGCCCCACCCCCAAATCTAAGTTTTAAAGAAGCTGTGGAATGTCTGTTAAGTAGCTGGACAAGCACTGAATTTTAGAAGTTAAAAGTGACTTCAAAGTCAGGTAGGGTGAGGAATGGAAAGTATGTAATTCATTTAGTCACAAGTTCTCTAGCTATTGTTAGATCATGAGTGATTTAGTATCCAGATATTTTTTTGTTTTGTTTTTGGGTCACACAGGCAACACTCAGGGGCTATTCCTGGTTCTATGCTCAGAAATCGCCCCCAGCAGGCTCGAGGGACCATATGGGCTGCCAGGATTCAAACCACCATTCTTCTGCATGCAAGGCAAAGGCTATACCGCTGTGTTATCTCTCGGCCCCAATATTCAGATTTTTTTAAGTTGTGATTCTCCCTAGAGCTAGAGGTTGCATACTTTGGTGCAGTACTTGCACATGTCCTCACCAGTGGTCCTACTCCTTCAGTTTAGGTGCTCATGTATATTCTAGGTATAGGATGTGTTCACACACAAATTCACTTGGCGTGCATTTCAACTGTGGTGTTGGCCCAGTTCTAGTTCTCTACTTATCAGGAGCAATGGGCTTGAGTTGCAGTCCTTCCATTACCTAGTTGTGGTGTTCCAGAGGTTGCACATGTTGTAGTTTCCTGGCAGAACTATCCATGTGCGCTTAGCACATTGGGGCAGCACAGGGAATGGAATTCATGTTTTCATGTTTTTGTTTTGTTTTGTTTTTTCCACACTGTTGATACTCAGGGCTTACTCCTGGCTCTGCAGTCATGGATCATCCTGGTAGAATGCTGGGATTAAACTGGGGCAAAGTGATAGTTCACTTGCTTTAACCACTCACTGTATTATGATTCCAGACATCACAGTTTATGTCTTTAAATAGCAGAATGCTTTTTATGTAAAATATTAATAAGAGTCATTTATAATGAAAAAAGTGATCAAAGAGTACCGAACTGACTTCTAAAGGTTTACAGTTCAGGGAAGATATTTGGTCTAAGAATTTTATGAGAAGGAAAGAAATTGAATGGGGGGGAAAAGACAGATGTGAAGTGATGAGGATAAGGGCTAAGAAGATTTAGATGCATTGGTGATTTTGAGAAATGATAGAATTGGGAGCCAGAGTGATAGCATAGTAGGTAGCGTATTTGATTTGCCTGCGGCCAACCCAGTTTCAATCCCCGGCATCCTGCCGGCATCCCAAGCCTGCCAGGAGTAATTTCTGAGTACAGAGCCAGGAGTACTTCCCGGAGTAGCCCTCCCCCACCCCCACAAAAGAGAAAGAAATGATAGAACTAGATATCCAAGCCACAGTCAGCAACAATGAAATCAGGAAACCTGAACTTTTACAACCAAACTTAAAAAGGTGTCTCTTAAGATGGCAGGCTGGAGCAGGATTGTGCTGGTAGTGTTTGGGAAGGACTCTGGAAACATTCATGGAGGGAGGTTGACACTGGAGGTGGGATTGGTGTTGAAGCATTGTAAGTCTAAAACTTAGCAATGAATAACTTTGTTTTTTTTTTTTTTGGGGGGGGTCATACCCGGCAGTGCTCAGGGGTTACTCCGTGCTCCATGCTCAGAAATTGCTCCTGGCAGGCACAGGGGACCATATTGGGCACCGGGATTCAAACCAATGACCTTTTGCATGAAAGGGAAACGCCTTACCTCCATGCTATCTCCCGGGCCCCAACAATGAATAACTTTATAAACCACAATGCTTTTAATAGAAAACAAAGGCTTTTGGAAGCAACCATCTGCTTCAGATTCACCAAAACTCTTACAACTAACCTAGATTTTGAGACCCTAGGGTCTCAAAACAAACCCGGAAGTGTAATCAGGCCCTCCGTACAACATTTTGTGGCCCTGCCCTAGAGGAATCTTTTTTTGTTTTGTTTTGTTTTAGTTGTTTGGGTCACACCCCCCAATGTTCAAGGCTTACTACTGACTTTGCACTCAAGGATCACCCCGATTTTGCCTCCTGTGGCCCCCAGGTAAATTGAGTTTGAGACCCCTATGTCATAGACATAAGACTAAATAGAACTGGGGGCCGGGTGGTGGCGCTGGAGGTAAGGTGCCTGCGCTAGCCTAGGATGGACCTCGGTTCGATCCCCCGGTTCCCCATATGGTCCCCCGTGCCTGCCAGGAGCGACTTCTGAGCGAATAGCCAGGAGTAACCCCTGAGCGTAAACGGGTGTGACCCAAAAAAAAAAAAAAAGTCTAAAAAGAACTAAATGTCGAAAGCTCATTATCACTAGTTTCTATTGTAGGTTACTCCCTGTCAGTGCAGAGTAACCACTAGCTGCTCTCGGAACAGGACAGTGTAACTGCACCTTTGTGGTTCTTTAGCTTCCTCCCCCTTTTCTCTTGACCTAACTTTTCCATATCTCTTTCCTGTCCCCTGCCCTGCCTTACACCCTCGACCAACCCTGTTTTTCCTCAGGGATGGAAGGTGGCACTGTTCTGAAGGGTTTATTGGATTTCTTCTCAGAGAAGATGTATATGTGAGTCTCCTATATTGGTGATGCCATTTGGGTCTCTAGAACTACCATCTTTATTCACTATGCATGTTGGGATTCTGTGCTTTCCCATTGTGACCTTTACAGTACAGTAGTGTTTTTATGTGTTATGGTGTGGCTCATTGATTAGGAGAAAAGCTTGGCTGCCCTATTCTCAGGGTACACTGACCTGGGCGATAGTGGCACTTTTGTGTCACAAAGAGGACACTGCTGCTGGCCTGTCTGTCTGCCCTAGTTTCTTGGGACTGTGTGTTTGCAGGACTTCTTTTAGTTTTGCAGCCTGGAGCTGTGTCTTGAAACCATGATCGTGGACAGCAGAATGCGCAGACGCAGCCACCCCACTGCCTGCCTGTCATCATCATTTTCAGGTACTGTGCTCATCTGGTTCATCTCCTCTCTCCATTCACACAGCTATCCCAGAATACCATAGGAAAGCTCATTTAGATTTCAAGAACACACCCCTATGACTGCTTCCTTCCTACCAAAGAGAAAAATAAAATAAATAAGGACCGGGTAGATGACTCAAAAATCTGGAGACCATGCTTTGTAATTTGGGGGATCGTGGGCATGATTACCAGCACCTTATGTTCACCTGAGCTTTGCTGAGAGTGAACTTTGAGCACTGAGGTGGGAGTAGCCTCTGACTACCACCAAAATAATAGTAGTTATAACAACAAATCTTCTGTCAATGCTTTCTCTATTCATTTAATTGTTGACTCTTCATTTTCTGACTATGAAAAGACATGTACTGTAATTCCTAAGAGGTCTGATGAAAAACATAGTGCAAACTTATTACCACAGTATCACCAGCATCATAACTCTTTTTTCACTCAGAACCGAAGGTGAGGGAATAACCAAGTCATTACATGTTTCAGCATCTCTGTGCTGAGTCCAGAAAAGGCTGTCAGCCTGTTTTGACAGTCACAAAGCAGGAGGATGGCATAAGGCCAGGTGTGGTCTCAAGTCACTCAAATAATGACAGACTTCATTCTTCATTCTAAGCATATTCTCTTCCTGTGACATATTCTTATTCCTTAGTGTTGATTTCTCTTTTTTTCCTGAGTTTAATCTACAAGGGTAACAGAAGGAAATTAGAAATAACTTAAATAGCTTTGTTCTGCTGTATTGAATCATGTTAATTTATGATTTTGTGGCTTAAAAATAAAAGTTCTTTGATTACCAGAGTTCTACAGCTATCTATACTAGCTCTTTTCCGATGACTCAATTAGAATTAATTATTCTCAAATATCAATCCATTGATTGTGAGCTAAAGTTATGGCAGGAGTTTGGTAAATAGAATTAAAGCAATTTATTTTATTGTTTACTTTGTTTTCTAGAACAATCAGCTAGTAATACAAAAATTATGAATTGATAATTAGATATTTTTAGTTTTATTGTTAAGGCCTATCCCATTTGTTTTGGAACATGTTTTCAACTTTTTACAATTATATTTAGTATGCAAAATCTACAGTAACATGTTCTTTCTTTTGCCCATTTATTCGTTGAGACATTAGGTAATATCCATAAAGTTTGAATAAACTTAGAATGCTTTAAAGGAATAGCAATTTTCTGTTTGTGGAAAATATTCTTTTGTTTTTCATTATTTTTATTGCTTAGAACTTAGAACGTTTAAATAAATATTCTTGGTTATTTAATTCTTTTTGTTGTTGTTCTGTTTTGTTGTGTGGTCACACCCAGCAGCAGCACATGGGAGTTACTCCTGGCTCTGCACTCAGAAGTCATTCCTGGCAGGCTCAGGGGACCATATGATGCCGGGATTCGAACCAGGCTCTGTCCTGTGTTACCGCTTGCTATCATTCTTGCCCCTAATTCATTCATTGATTCATTGATTCATTCTTTCTTTCTTTCTTCCTTTCTTTCCTTTCTTCCTTTCTTTCCTTCCTTCCTTTCTTTCCTTCCTTCCTCCTTTCCTTCCTTCCTTCCTTCCTTCCTTCCTTTCCTTCCTTCCTTCCTTCCTTCCTTCCTTCCTTCCTTCCTTCCTTCCTTTCTTTCTTTCTTTCTTTCTTTCCTTTCTTTTCTTTCTTTTGTTTTGGTTTTTGCATCACACCTGGTAGCGTTAAGGGGTTACTCTCAGCCCTATGCTCAGAAATCACCCCTGGCAGGCACAGGGAACCATATGGGATACTGGATTTGAATCACTGTCCTTCTGCATGCAAGGCAAAACCCGACCTCCATGCTATCTCTCCGGTCCCTAATTATTTCCTTCTTTTTTATTTTGGACCATACTTGGTGGTGTTCAGGGGTTACTCCTGGTTCTGTATTCAGTAATCACACCAGAAGGCTTAGAGCATCATATGGAATGCTTGGGATTGAACCCAAGTCTGCTGACGTGTCTTAACCACTGTACTCTCACTCCTACCTTAATTTCATTTTTATTTTCTCCTTTAGATCCATCTATAAGAAAATTATAAACTTAAACTGGAGTTAAATATCTTATTACTTTCTTAGAGTTCTTTCTCATCATAATAAGTTTGCTTTTATTTTAATGTTTATTTTGGGCCACACCTGGCAATGCTCATGGGTTATTCCTGGCTCAGGAATCACTCGTGGTGGGTTCTGGGGACCACATGGAATTCCTGGTATAAAACTCATGTCAGCTGTGTGCAAGGCAAGTGCCTTACTGCCTGTACTATCTTTCTGACCCTCCTTTCATCATTCCTGAAAAAAACATTTTAAGTAAAACAGGTTTTTTTCAAAGGTACTGAGGAAAGAGAGTGAGAAAATTAAAAAGAGAGAGTAACACACTCAAGAGAAAAAGCAAGCTTCTCTAAAAGTAGAGAAAGCCCCTATAACACAGCTCAGCTTGAAAGTAGGAAGGTAGACCTCTCACAAGAGGAGATGCAGGCCACATATGCATGGCATGCAAGCATCAAGTATGAGGGCCCAAGAAGTACATGAGTGCCCATTCTTGACACCTTATACTGGCATTCTCTGAGCTTCAAAGTCTAGATTCCATTACTCTTTAATCCATATTTCATATGTTTTGACTTTAGCTGTCCTTCTATTCAGCCTGGATATTTTTCCATGTTTCCTGATGTTCAAGGGGCCTGTGGTTTATTACATTTATACACAAGTTGATAGCCAGATTTGGTTGTTCATTCACTCACAGTCATTTATTCAATTTATTTATATGGGTGGCAAGAAGACCAAGGTGTATCCCAAGAGATTTGTTATTTGGTATTTGCCCTAGAGTATAGGTAGAGCCTGTAATTTGCTTCAAATCAAAGGAATAAAGTAAAAATAATATAATTTATCCTCAATTTAGTTGTGTTATATAATGCATGATTCTCTCTTCCTTTCTCTCTCTCTCTCTCTCTCTCTCTCTCTCTCTCTCTTCTAGAAGACTCATCCTAGAAACTATTTTTTATCAGCTCCATGATGCCAATGACCACAATGAGGAAGCTTACCTGCTAAGGAATGTTGGACTCCAGCCAGTAACCAGTAAGAGAAAGATTATTTGTCTGAGAGCTATCATGCAGTCAATTCATAAGGATCATAAGGAGAGTTTAAAAAGGTTTCTTATACAGGAGAACACTCAGATGAGAACATGATACAGCTCACACCATGACTGCAGCCATGTGAGATTAAATAAAGTCACCATCCAAGTCATAACCTGTCTCATGGAAACTGAAGTAATAGATTTTACCACTATATTTGTAGTAATTAAAAAAATACTCTGCTCTGCTGAGTACACACATATTATTTCATTTGGTACTTGACACAACTATAGGAGACACGAATAATATCATTTACCTTTTCTAGATAAAAACAGGTTAATGAATTGAACTAAAAAATAGTTTTGTGTTGTCACAGCATATCTATTGTAATATGTTTAAGTGTGAAATGGATTCAAGTTTATCACAGTTTCAAATACATGCCCTGAATATACTATATTTTGGAAAAGTTTCTCTAGGCAAACTTAGTGCACAAAGTATTTGTTTTCAGAACACTGTAAAATCTTTTTTTTGGGGGGGGGGGCACACCTGGCAGCACTCAAGGGTTACTCCTGGCTCTAAACTCAGAAATTGCTCCTGGCAGGCTCAGGGGATTATATGGGATGCCTGGAATCGAATCCAGATCTGTCCTGGATTCTGCCGCTTGCAAGACAAATGCCCTACCACTGTGCTATCACTCCAGGCCCCTATAAGTATCTTTTCTATAACTTTTTTGTGGTATGACTTTATCGTATATCTCAGAGATAAGAAAAGGTTCATTAATAGGAAAGCTTCTGTTTTGTCTTACAGCAGTGATGGAATGTGTGAAATATTTAGAAGAGTGAACTATTATAGTTGGTACAACCCTCAAATTCTACTGCATTGATTAGGAATTAGAAAGCTTAAGAAAGTTATCAGTTAATATGTGCTGGATATTGGATACTGTCATAGCTTTGCTACAAGATTAAGACATTTCCAATTGCACCTTAACTTTCCCATTTTTGATCCCGTGTAATGAAAATTTAAAAAGTTGAAAAGTCTAGAGATGCTTTTTAAATTTTACAGCTTTTTCATTCAAGGTTTTGAGGAGATTAGATGGGATTGTGACCTTACTACTGTGTCTTCTAATGAGAATTCTTTTTGTTTTGAATTTATCAGATGTTAATTATTCAGGCAGCATGATTGAGGATTCTGGAGACAGAGACTCACCTGCAATATTTGGAGCATCAGTGGAGGTCTGCATCAACACTGAATTTATACAGCAGCTGGTGCTAGTCAAAGTTAATGATGGAATTTCAGTTTAATAAAAAGACCCCCAACTGAGCATACCAGCTTGAAAAAAGTATACTTATCAAACAGCTTTCAATCAATTCAAGAGAGACACGTTAATTGGGAAGAGGAAGATTTGTAGAGTAGTTTGACATTGTGCCAGTTCCAGATCAATAACCACACGTCTGCTCTTTAGTAGATATTCTCTCTTGCTTTATATTAGGTAAACACAGCTACGTCCTCTCCATTTGAATCAAAGAGATTTTTGTTTTAAAATGATAGCATTTAGATGTTTTAAAATGTTACCTCTTTTTAATTGACTGTGTCTTGATAATAAACAGGAGTATATTTTAGATGTGTGATTATAAAGACTAATGTTATTTTAACTTTAACCCCATTGTATATGCTTTGGAATAATAAAGCAGTGCTTATAAGTGTTTTACATTATAAATCTGTTTTGTTAGAATACAATCATGTAAGATGAAATGATGGTGGTTTAACTATAAGTATAATATTGTGAACAAAGCTCATCTGGATTCATGAAAGAAAATTTTGGAGAGGATGGTAATCTACTGATAAAAACTGAAAATAGAAATGGATTGCTATTATTTCATTTGTTTGGGGGACAGTTCCAGCAGTGCTCAGGGCTTACTCCTGGTTCTGTGCTTAGGAGTGACTACTGAGGATCTCGGAGACCACAGGGGATGTAGGAGATTGAATCCAAACCAATGATCTGAAAGGCAAGAATCCTACACACTATTCTGGGCCCAGAACAGGATTATTTTTGAAAAAAAAAAAAATCCGGACTTGAAATACTGAGAAGAACGAGACTTTTTCATTAAATCTTAGCTTCCTTATTTTCTAAAAGAAGATATTCATTCAAAGTGGTAACTTTCAAGCTATGTATAAGCACCACCAGAAAGCCTTTGTGAAGGGTGAAGAAAGAGTCACAGTGCAGGAGCCCAGCCCTGAGGAGGGTTGTGTCCTTAATCTCACCTCACTAGGGTAGATCTCTTCTCTCTTTCCCTTCTTCTCTTCTTTCCTTCTACCCAAACTGTAATTTTTATCGATTCATGAACAGAACAATAGCTCAATGAACTGGACTGCATACTTTTCTTGTGTTAGACATGGTGTGAGATCCCCTACTGAGTACTGCCAGCACGTGACCCTGGAAATCACCAGCACAGCTGATCCAGAACAGCACCAGGTTACCAAGCCTGAATACTGAACCATCAGGTCTCAAAAGTCAGGTCATAACTCAGGATGTTACCCTCAACCACCTAGCATTGCTTAAGAGGCAAAAAAAAAAAAAAAAAAAAAAAAAAAAAAAAAAAAAAAAAAAAAAAAAAAAAAAAAAAAAAAAAAAAAAAAAAAAAAAAAAAAAAAAAAAAAGAAAAAAAAGAAAAAAAAAAGAAAAGAAAAGAAAAGAAAAAAGAAAATTCCACTGTTGAAAATACAGTTTGAAAATCACTGGGCTAGACATTTCTAAATTCTCAATTTTCTATGAACCCCTTCTTGTCATATTCCTTCAGTTCCTGTTAGGATTCCAATATCCATAAAGAAAGAAAGAGCAATGGGATCTTTTAGAAAATACAATAGCTATCAAAGTTGCATGAATTATACTTCTGCTAAGAGGGAAGCTATGGGTTAAATTATATCTTGCAGACTCCAACAAAGATGTGAGTCTAGTTTTTTTTTTTCAGAACAACTATGCAGAACAGAGCATTTGTTTGCCTCAAAATGCACAAACAACACGGTGATGTTTGAGCAAAGGGAAAAAATAATTATGGACTAATTTAATATTTCGAAGTACTTACTAGAGAGCAAGCACAGGAACTAAGGTGCTTGCTTTGACATGGCCTACCCAGATTTGATATTTTGCCCTGAGCATTTCCAGGTATGATTCTTGAGCACAGAGCCAAGAATAAGCCCTGAGAACAGACGGGTGAGCTTCTAAAAGATAAAACAAAACAAAGAAATAAAAACGAAGTGGTATACTTTAAGATTATCCCCCTCATTTTATATATTCACTCATTTACTAAATCAATACATTTTAATGAGTCTAAGTATATATCATCCACTATGTATATACATATATACATATTTGGTTTGAGGGCCACAACTGGTGGTGCTCAGGGGTTACTTGGTTCTGTGCTCAGGAATCACTCCTGGCTGTCTTGAGGGACCAGGATGCCAGATACCAGGGGTTAAACCCAGGTCAGCCACATACAAAGTAAATGCCTTATCCACTGTGCTAACACTCTAGTCCTATATAAGGCTTATATTTTATCAACACGGCAGGGAATTAGATATGTAAGTACATAATAAATAATCTTTGTAAGCTTTATTAAGTAACAGAATAGGGTTCTTGATGATCATCTATGAAAGATCACATATGGGTACAAGCCACAGAGTGTAAAGGTGACTTGCCTTGAGACAGGAAGCCCACAAAACAAGCCCACAGAACAGTCACATGGTTTCTGCATATGTTTGGGTCGATGACACTGCCTAAGTAATGAAAATCAGAAACCTTTATTCTACTTTTCTGACTTCTCTGCTACATAAAACAGAGAACACCTACATATCTTCACAAAAGCACAGAAACAAATGGCCACGCCTGATTGTACTCAGGGCTTACTCCTGGTCTATGCTCAGAGATCACTCCTGGCAGGGCTGAGCCAGATGTGGTTTTAGAAATCAAACTGGGGTTGGTTGTTTTCAATGCAAGTGCTTTACACACTGGACTCAGTAGGTAAGTCAGGCTCCAGCTGCAGATATTTTAGGTTTCTATACAATGTGGTTGACTACAAACTGAAGTGATTTGTAGAGATAATGAAGTTAATGACTAAAGTAGTAGATGAAACAAAACTTTCAGGTTTTGAAACCAGGTTCAACTGCTTCCTTGAGTTTGCTTCGTTGCAATGGAAGATCCAGTCCAAAATTGACTAACCATTTCTACTACAAATTTTTACCCAGATAAGTTTGTTAGACTTATGCTTTAGAAGAATATTTAATTTAAACCCTCCTTATTAAAAATATTAGCTGATACTACTATAACTAAGACATTATAATCTCCTACATAGACACTGGGTCAGTTGAGATAGCTTTAGTTCACATAGAATGCAAGGAGTTTGAAGTTGTTTTTTTTCTGTATTCAGGCATTACTCCAGTTTCTGTACCCAGAAATTACCCAGTTCTGGGCTTCAAACCATGGTCAACTAAAGCAAAAAAATTTTATTAACTTTTTTTGTAATTGTTGTTCCTTATTTATTTATTTTATTTTATTTTATTTATTTTTTTTTTGGTTTTTGGGTCACAACCGGCAGTGCTCAGGGGTTACTCCTGGCTTCATGCTCAGAAATTGCTCCTGGCAGGCACAGGGGACCATAAGGGGCACCGGGATTCGAACCGATGACCTTTTGCATGAAAGGCAAACACCTTACCTCCATACTATCTCCCGGGCCCCTTCTTTTTTTTTTTTTTTTTGTCTTTTCTTTGCCTTCCCCCCCACCCCTGTGCTTTGATTTGTCTTTATTTCAGGACTGTGGTTAGTGTTTAGTTGTCTTTATTGCTGTGATGCGTTTCAGGTTTTTTGTTTGTTTGCTTTGGGTTTTTGAGGGGAGGTTACTTTTTTGTATTCTTTTCATGTTTTCCTTCCTTTTTTCTTTCCTTTTCTTAAACTGATTTTTATAGTCTCTAGAAGAACTCCTCCCATTTTTTGCTTGCTTTGAACTTTTGCCCCCCCCACTTTTCCTTTTTCATTTTTTTTCTTTTCTTTTCTTTTCTTTCTTTCTTTTTTTTTTTTGTGGATTTTGGGTCACACCCGGCAGTGCTCAGGGGTTACTCCTGGCTCCATGCTCAGAAATTGCTCCTGGCAGGCACGGAGGACCATATGGGGCACCGGGATTCAAACCGATGACCTTTTGCATGAAAGGCAAACGCCCTACCTCCATGCTATCTCCCGGGCCCCAATTTTTTTTCTTTTCTTACCCTCAAACAGAACCACATAACTTGAACCATCTTGTGCTGCCTCACAAATTGAGGGGGAAATAATGGAGGGCACCAGGACCAAACAGTCACATGAACATTGAGTAGGAAAAAAAATGATTAGACTTAAACACCAAATCCAAAGCCAACTACAACAGAATTAATACCCAATCTACAACAAACTAGACACAGAAGGGACCACTTATACTAGCAGCCCAAGGGGCAAAGGAGGGGAAGTGGGGTGGAGGGAGGACAACATTGGTGGTGGGAATGCCCCTGATTCAATATCACTATGTACCTAAAATACTACTGTGAGTGATTTGTAGTCTACTTTGGTCAAAATAAAAATTATTAATAAAAAATTAGAAACAATTAGAACGGAGCGATAGTGCAGCAGTAGGGCATTTAACTTGCACATAGCTGACCCAGGATAGACTGGTGTTCGATCCCTGGTGTCCCAGATGGTCCCCAAATCAGGAGCGATATCTGATTTGTATATTCAGGAGTAACCCTTGAGCGTCACTGGGTGTGGTCCAAAAACAAAAAAAATTATTAACAATTATTATTTTTTTGGGGGGGCCACATCCGGCGGTGCTCAGGGGTTACTCCTGGCTGTCTGCTCAGAAATAGCTCCTGGGAGGCACGGGGGACCATATGGGACACCGGGATTTGAACCAACCACCTTTGATTCTGGATCGGCTGCTTGCAAGGCAAACGCCGCTGTACTATCTGAAAATCTTTTTTTATTAACAATTATTTTAAAATAATTTTGTTTGCTTATGCTTCCAAGCACTGTCTCTTTATGTAAAATTTAAAGTCAATAACTTAAAGGGTAACAGAAGTGACATATGTCTTTCTTGGAAAGAAGTTTTAGGAACTAGAAAATAATGTGTTACATTTTCCTTTTCTATTCTGGATAGCAAAAGCACTTGTTAAAATAAAACTTCTTTCAGTCTGGGATTTTAAATGGCATTAAGAAACAGATATACTGATACTCCACATCAGACATGCAGAATACATGAGAAATAAACTTTGGTTATATTAAATCACAGAGATTATGTGGTTATTATGCAGTATCACCTCGATCATTCTGATGAGGGGATTTTGTGAGCCTTAAATTAGATAATGCATAGAAAAACACTCGTCCAAAGCAATTTGGAGCAAAGTTATAGCCCAATAAATGTTAAGCAATAATTAAATTACTAGCAAATGGTGACTATAATGAAGTTACTCTTGTGTACAAGGACTATTTGCCTATATGGCTTAATTTCAAGCAATTAAGAAGATGAATATACCAAGAAAAAATTCCCTTCCTGCCAATATAGTAGTTAAAAGTTTAATGCCTATAAAAAAGTGAACCATATCACATGAATAACATAATAGCTTATTAATATAAGGAAAGAAACTCAGAACACATTTGAAGATGGTTTTATATATATCATCTGTAATCTGATGGCTATGCTATCAAGCCTGAGTCAAGATGTGTTTAAATTTGAATCTTTCTCTTTTCCTCCTCTTTCCTCCTTCTCTTTCCTCTTTCCTCTCCTCCCCTTTTCTTCTCTTTCTGTCTCATTTTTTCCTACTGTCCTCATCCCCACTTTTTTCTTGAAAGATCAGGCAAATGTGATCTTCTGCATGACACAGACATGGAAGCTTAGGCACTGCATTGACTCCTTCACCAGTGTCCCTATCCCTTTCTTTTCTTTTGCTTTTCATTTTTTTTTGTGGGGGCACACCCAGTGATGCTCCGGGATTACTCCTGGCTATGAGCTCAGAAATCGCTCCTGGCTTGGGGGACCATATGGGACACTGGGGGATTGAACTGTGGTCTGTCCTAGGCTAGGGCGGGTAAGGCCTTACCGCTTGTGTCACTGCTCTGGACCCACCTATCCATTAATTTTCATGTATCTAATCCACTTTGCTCATTCAGAGTCTCTGCTGTTTAGGAACTTTGACTCCTTTATAATGTAGCATAAATATTATAGTATTTATAGTGGGTAAAAATTATTTATTGAGCAGAAGGTTATATAGTGAGCTCTACGTTCAAAGTATCAAATACTACAATAAGAGAGAAAAGGAAGTCTAGGTACTTGAGCCAATTGATATATTAATATATGTTTCTATTTATATATTCATATATATAAGCTCATAGGTATATGAGTTTAATGGAGGGCTGGAGAAATAGCACAGCAGTAGGTCATTTGACTTGCACCTTGCCAATCCAAGATGGGCCCAGGTTTGACCCCCAGCATCCCATATGGTCCCCCGAGCCTGCCAGGAGTGATTTCTGAGCTCAGAGCCAGGAGTAACCTCTGAGCACTGCAGGATATAGCCCCTACCCAAACAAACAAAAAGAATAAATGATTAATGGAGAAAGAAACATTTATTGTCCTTCAGAAATTTAAGAAAAATGGTTTTTAAACCTCACAGAAGTTTTTTTTAATCATCAAATTTGTTCCAGATCACAAGGAAAATAATTTCATATGGTGAGAATTTCAGAAATACCACTAATCATAAAACAAACAGAAAAATATTTGTCAAACCTCTTGTCATCACAGAAGAATTTGCAATAACAAGGTACTGAATTTTCATTATAAATCACAATCTGAGCCTCCTGTCATATTAATTTAGGAAGGGTATCTAACACAGAAAAAGAATTGTATAGAAAAATCTAGAATCAGATTGTTTAATATATAAGATCTATGCAATTGTTTGAGTGTTAGTGAAACCCTTCACAATGCTACCCTTCACATTCATATCCCTTGAAATTCCTCTTCTGTTAATCACATTCTAATTTGGCTCTATTTGCATTAAAAGAAAAAAACACCTTCAATATTGCAACCAATTTAGAGTCTTCTAACCCAGTTTTCTTTTTTCTTTTTGTATTTTATTTAAACACTGGTTACAAGGTTGTTCACAATACAGTTGTTTTTTTTTCCCCCTACAATGTTGTTCTTGATTGAGTTTGTTAAAAAATGTACAACACCCTCCACTAATGCCTCATTTCCCACCACCACTGTTCTCCCCTCAATTCATCTTTTAAAGACAGAATCTCCCAATAAAAATATACTTCATAATAAGTGCACAACCAACAAAATAAAGCCATCCATTCAAGTTAACCTGTCTATATGCAAATTTCTATCAATATCCTTGTTTAATTAATTTTAGTTTTAGGGGCCACACCCAGCAGTTCTCAGGACTTATTTCTGGCACTGCCCTTGGGGGCTCAAAGGACCATATAAGGTGCCAGGAATTAAATTCCGGTTGGCAGCATACAAGGAAAGTGTGCCACCCATCCTACTATCTATTAGAAATAGAAGCCATAGTGACTATTGATACTACTCAGAGACATATCTATGTCACCTGAATTGTCTGGACTGATTGTGGATTTACAAATAGGGCTTTCTCCTTGGAACTTTAGTTTCTTCTTTTTGTTTGATGAATTTATAATTTATTTATTTATTTTGGTTTTTGGCGGTGTCCAGGGCTTACTCCTGACTCTGCACTCAAGGATCACTGCTGGCTGACTTAGAGGGCTGTGTGGAGTGCCTGGGATCAAACTCAGATTGGTTGCATATAAGACAAGAACCCTACTCACTATCACTTTGCTCCCTTGATCATTTTTTAAAGGTCACTAAAAGTTGGTTGAGAAAGAAAGGAACCTGAAATATCTGAATTTAGATCATCCCAAACTCTAATTTCTCACATCTATCAAATGTAATTTCAATTTTATTTTATTTGTTGGTCAGAAAAGAGGTGGAAATAAAAAAAAAGAACTAATAACTTTATAGAATGGAGATATTCAAAATCAGAAATGAGGACATTTTCCCCTTGCATTTTTCAAATACAAACTTTTCAAAAATTAATTAACTTTCAATTTCTATACCTTGTATAACTGCATTATCACTGATCAAATGACCTTTTCTTCCTTCAACATAATAGATTATTTTCATGAACCTATGTATAATTCCAATGTACTACACATCTGAGATGACTGAGCTGAGTTATATTTTAGCTAGAGCAAAACAATATTTTTAGATTCTACAAGTTTGTAGTTTCTCTTAAGAAAAATACTCTGGATAATCATCTATAAATGAAAAGAATTGTGTATAGTATGCAAATTCGAAGTGTGCTGTCCTCATTTACCCAGTGGAATTCAAAATAAGCCCCAACTTGTGAACATATTAAAACAGATTGAAATGGATATTAGTGGGATTTGTAAGGAGAAGCACTCCAGTCAGTCAAACATGCCATGCAAGAGAACTTTGATAATGTTGTTTTACTGATAATTACCTGCCGGCTGTCACCTCAAAGTGGGATTTCATGCAGGTTCCAGTATTTAAATATTACATTCAGAGCCAAGTCTGCAAAGACACTTACACAAATCTAGCCATGTCCATTTTATTTCACAATTATCTGTGTCTTTCTTCATGAAAAGCAATACAGTTAGCTCTCTTTTAATTGTGTTTGATCTGTGTGGGCAAAAGCACATCAATACCAGGCCCGTTCTTCCCTGGTCGGGAGCTGGATCTGTTTCTTTTCCCTCCTAGACATCAGCAGACATGAGAATTACTGGTAAGCAGCACTTCCTGACTACCATGAATATTCATCTGACCGCAGAAACTAGTCACTTGGGCAAAGCAAACACCCCACACATACATTAACTGAAGGTAGTTAAAATGAGAAGGTCCTGATTTTTGTAGTTCTCCTGGGCAGTTAGTACCTGCTACATCTTCTATTTTTTCTGAGTTCTTCCTTTTCTCAGTTATTCTCTCCTCCCTCCTGCCCATACACATTTTTTTCTCCTCATACTGAACTCCTAATTAAATTTAACAGTTTCAAGAGTTTAAACTGTATACCTTTTTAATTGTGTCCTACTTTGTATTGGCTGATGCACAAGTCTGAAAATGGATATTACAGCTTTTTATGATATAATATCATCCTAATTGGTGCTTCATAGGCCGTGGCTGAATTCTTTTCAATTAAGCTCTAACATACAGTAACTGTTTCTCTCTGCAAACGCTGGAAAGCCATTCATAAGAGAGGACTGGTACTGCACAATTCCAAAGTACCTTAATGTGTCAAAAATGTTTTGTGAAGAAAGCTACACTGTAAATGCAATCACCTACATTGGTGTTCCCATTGTTAACTGGGAGTGAAAGTATTGCTAATTGTCCTGCGTTTTAGCTGGGTTTTTAAAGCATTATGTTGTAAGTACACCGGAGGGTCAATTTGTGAAGTGAAATACTTAGCATGCAAAGCGTAATACAAGATGCTGTGTAATACTTGACCTCTCAGCATAATAAATGTAGCAGTGAAACGCTGCGCATTCAGTATTCACTGAATAGAGCCTTCGCAGAGGAACAAAACCAGAAAATGTTCTCTTCATTCCTTTTTTTTCCACTAAGCGAAAATTATTCTTTATAATGGCCATTGCAGCAATTAGCTGGCATTTGGTAGGATAAATGTGCAGAAATAGCAATTTCTTATTTTAAATGAGATTTTGTATGGAGCTTGCAAATTACTTGAGGTATATGAATAATTGTGCCTTAGCTTTATGCTACAGAATAGGGTGTGGGTGGGTATAAAGATTTCCTATTTGCTGTTAAATGTTTAGACATTTTATTATTTTAATTTTACTCACAGTCTGCCTGGATTGACCCAGCTTTCCCAATGATCATTTCATGTGCGCCTGAAGCAAGTGTGCAGATGGCAGGAGACTCCCAATTAGCACATGATGGTTTTGTGAATGCGACATGGAAGTGAGACCAGGTCCCCTCTAGAGGCAGCGCTGGTGTTGGACTTCGGGATCTCAAATCAATAGTTTAATAGTCTGCACGAAATGAACATTTATCAATGTTTTCTGTGCTCCAATGCAACTGGAAACTTCACTCAATTTTTATCCAAAGTCTTTTCACCTTATTGAAATGCATTCTTTCAGACATTCATGGTTCATCTAATTAGCCTTAAGTAGGGCATTTTCTCTCACTCTCAGAGTGATTCAGTTAATTATGTCCATATATTCATAATTATAAGGTGGATGAGTTGGGTAAAACTGAAATTATGAAATCTGCAGAGCTATTCCATGAGGTTTTGAATGTAGACTTTAAAAAAGGAGGTGAGTAAAAGTCAGAGAATGAAATTGTATGTTTTAAGCCCTCTCAGCCAACCCTACCCCAACTGAACTCTCACAGGATTTTATGTATTTATTTATTCAGTTTCCATTTATAATCCAACAGCATCGAAAAATTGATTTGAAGCAAACACATAGTGAATAATAATAAAAAACAAACACTCTAAATACTAAGAAGTTGACTTAACATGTTGAAATTTATGTTTAATTAAAAAATTAAGAATAACACGCTGCCATTTAAAATTTAAATACTCAGCTAATAAAACAATATATTCTTTGCCCCTGCTGACCACAATCCCAAGTCCCCCTATAAAATGTAATTCCTTTAGCCTATTTTTTATATGTTCACTTTACATTTTAAAGTCTTTCACTTTATTTTAGCCATTTGTACACTTTAATTATCTATATGATCTCTTAAATTTCCAAAAATTTTTGTTTTATTTTTAAATTTTTTTCCTAGGTGGCTTTCTAGCTCAAAAACATTTTCTTTTTTCTTTAAGGTTATGCTTGTGGATTCTTTATTAGCTAAACATAAATATAATTTTGGGAGGAAAAAAGCAATTTTTCTTTTATCAGAACCTAAGCAACTGCTCCCTCAGACTAATTTTCTATGAGATACAAAAAATTAATTTTGCATATGCTGCAATGAAGGCAACCCATTACCAAATGACATAAATTATCTGTTCAATTCAACCTGTGATACTGCAAAGTTAGACTATCTCTAATTACTTATTGTGAATCTAATCTGCATAAAATAATGTTCTCATATAGCCAGCAAATAAAAATCCTTCATTACACTACAAACAAGGTGAGTCCATAACTTTCACAAAAATTTACTTTGTTTTTGGGCCACACCAGTCAATACTCAGGAGTTACTCTTGGCTAGGCACCAGAATCTATTCTACAGTAAGAATTTACTGAGGTACCATATGCGATGCTGGGGATCAAACTTGAATATGTGCTGTTCAAGGCAAATGCCCTACTGTGCTATTGCTCTGGCCCCACGTCAGAGTATTTTTAATGACTTTACAACAAATGTTGGGTTATTACTGTTTTTATTTGATGGTCATGTTTAAGCTCTTTGTTGTTGTTGTTGTTGCTGTTGATGATGATGATGATGATGATGATGATGATGATGTTGGTTTTTTGGGGGGACACAACCTGTGACGCTCGGGAATTACTCCTGGCTATCCACTCAGAAATCGCTCGGAGCTGGGGGGGTACCATACGGGACGCCTGGGGATTGAACCAAGGTCCGTCCTAGATCGGCAGCATGCAAAGCGAACAAACGCCCTACTGGGATGCTATTGCTCAGGCCCTACCCCCCAGCATATTTGATGGTTCTATTTTGACCTTTCATGATTTTTTTCTCAAAGGGGCAAATAAGAAGTCACTGTCACAGTTTTAATATTGGAAATGATTTATGGCAAACCCGGGGAGTTAGCCCCAAGAGCAAGCTTAGTTTTTCAAGTTGTATATGTAAAATAAAAATATAAATTATGATATACATTATTTATGACTATTTAACTCTGAAGTGTTCCTCTTATAAGAAAATTTTCAGAAGGTCAGAGAGATAAGTTGAAGAGAATAAAGTTCATGCTTTGTATATGGGAGACCCAAGTTTGATCTCTGGCACCTCTTGGTCCCCTAAGTTCTATCCAAGCAACTATCCAGGTGTAGTCTCTGAGCACTTCTGGGTGTGGTCCTGGAATTTGGCAAAATCAAATTTAAAGATCCCAAATTTTCCTAAAAATTAAGAATGTGGGGCCCGGGAGATAGCATGGAGGTAAGGCGTTTGCCTTTCATGCAAAAGGTCATCGGTTCGAATCCCAGTGTCCCATATGGTCCCCTGTGCCTGCCAGGAGCAATTTCTGAGCATGGAGTCAGGAGTAACTCCTGAGCACTTCTGGGTGAGACCCAAACCCCCCCCCCAAAAAAAATTAAGAATGTGTTGACCTAAAGATAAAATTTTACCCACACTTTGTAGGACACATGCAAGTGCCACATAAATAATTGTATTAGTAAATACAATGATATTAAATGTATTTAATATAAGAAGTCAATTGTTTTTTATACTGGGGTGTTAAGGAATAATTTCCTAATTGTGTTGATTGCCTGGATAATTATTTTCATGAGGCATTTTATTGCATCATTGCAATCATATAACAAATCTTCATAATATCCTGAGATGTACGCATTGTCTTTATAGATGTTTTATTTATTTGCTTGGAGTTGGAGAGGCATGAAAGCATTGTTCATGAACTATTCCTGGTCTGTTAGCAGGCCTGACCTTTGGTGATATTCCTGGAACCACATGTGGTATGCAGGGTCCCACTTGTGGTTCTGGGTATCTAACCAGATTCAACCCTTCGTAAGGCTTGTGCTTTAATCTCTATACTAGCTCTCTGATCTTATTTATTCTATTTTGAAAGAGCAACCAGAGAGCACTGCTAGGTATAGCCTCAGTGATCTCTAGCACCACTGAAACCAAGCAACACCAAATTGCTGTCAGGATTATTGAATCTTTGGACTCATCAGTCAAGTAAAAAATTCCTAGGTATGGTTTTTGAGATCTCTAGCTATGAGACATGTTGAAAATTACTCTCAGATCACTGGAATTTTTTTATAATATCATAAATATTAAATCTAAAGGTCATGTCTTCACCTGGAATATTTATCAAGGCTTTAACATCTTTGAAAAATTGAGAATGTTTATGTAAAATGTGTTCTTGTTTTGAGTGTCTACATCAAGAAAGATACTACTGTTTTTTGTTTCTTAAGGAGACTTCCACAAAAATGGAGGATTTCTTTGAGAAACATCAGCAAGGTAGATTTCAATGTAGTTTACTCCACTGAGCTGGCTCCCAAATTCCATGCCTGCCCTTGCTCTCTTGCAACGTATCTGCCTTAGTGATGGACCTTCTCTTGGGGGATTATCTTTTCACTCCCTCCTTCAATTGTCCAATTACTTTCCTCTACCAAGTCTAGGTTAAACATTTTCTCCTTCACAAAGTTTTCCTGTTGTCTAACTGGAGAAGAAGACCTGTCTTTTCTGAACAATGGATAAAACTTATGCCTCTGACTCTTTGTTCCTATTCAGTTGCCTACAGAGTTTCTGGGAGCAAAAGTCCTGTCTGGATCAATTCCAGTGCCTCCCCCAGTTGGAGCAAGAAGCACATGTCTCTTTAATGGACAAAATTTACCAACCACATTTTAGTCAGTGGTATATTATTATGCATGACCAATGAAATCCAAACATTCCAGGAATATTCTTATAAACTCTCAGATAACAGATAATTTCTGGCATTTGATTTGTCTGACTCAGTGTCAAAGTAGTTTATTACTCAACTGAGAATGTTTGCCACCCTCAAGTTGCCATGGAAAGCAATTCAGGATTTAAATCAGTGATTATTTTCAACCAGTCCTCAATCAAGAGCATTTTATATATGGACATTTGTGACCTTGAGCGAGCTGTGTAGTCTTCCCAAATGACAATTTTACCATCTGTAAAACTGAAGACAATAATGTATTATAAGGATAAATAATTAATAAAAATGATACTATGGTAGCAGCTATTAAGAACCAAATAATATCCTTTGTGTTTGTAAAGGCATCCCTTTCAAATTAAGAAAAATACCCTCTTAATTTATAAACTAGTATGTCAATGAGTAATTGAAGCCCCCCCCCTTTCATACAATAGTGTATGGAACCCAGTATCTCTATGATAACAATTATGATGATGATAGTGAATTATTTTTAACTGAGAAGTCACTAAGAGTGAAAGGGAAAGTGCTAAGGTGCTATTCAAGTAACCTGAGGAAGCTCTGAGGAGTGAAGCTACTTTCGTTAACATATTGTATTATGATTATTTGAAAATAGTTCTTCCCGCCAAATTAGACTATATAATGTACATTTCAGGATCAAAATATCACTGAGCTTTGGTTTCCCAGAATCTCACTGGGATCTTGCAATCTGTACATTGAAAATATCCAATAAAGGCTAATTACATGAATGGATACTTAATCATTACCACCATGCATTAACATTTCTCAATACACCCAACAGGTGACTAATTGAACTATGGCAACAGAAAGAAACATTACATTACATCTGTCTGTGTACACACAGAAGAGAATGCTCATTCTTATTCATAGTCAAAGACTGTCTCTTTTTTAACCAAGGGATATTGAGAGGTATGACATCAATGGAAATAATGTCCTCTCTCATTTGGTAAAAGTAAGTGTGAATAAAGCATTTTTAAAATGTTCATCAGACATCCAACTGCAGTTAGAAGGATTGTGAATCTTTGAGATGTCACAAGAGTCTTGAATGGGTAGGTCTTGCTGCCTTTTGTTCTAAGGGGTCATTGGAGCTTCTCTTGTAGTTTCTGAGCTAGAGTTTCTGGAGTGATCAGAATAAGCTTGTGGTACAAATGGATCAGTAAGCAGGGTGATGAATTCATTTCAGAGTGAAGGCACAATGTTTTCTTCATTCCTGAGTAAAGGCATATGTAGAGAAAATAAATCAATGATTACACATGGAGCCCAGAACTCCTTTCCTAAGGAAGGTGTGTGTTTGTGTGTGTGTGTGTGTGTGTGTGTGTGAGTGAGTGAGAGGGGGAGAGAGAGAGAGAGAGAGAGAGAGAGAGAGAGAGAGAGAGAAAGAGTAAAGAGTAGCCAGAGTTACAGAGAAAGAGTAGCCAATGCTTCTCAATCTCATATAAAAAATATCAACAGGGGAGAAAAAAAAAACAACAGCTTGCTCAAAAGAACAGGTAAAGCTCATCTCAAAAACACACCCACAAAAGTCATTTCAAGTTTAAGTCACTTGATGTTTATACTGGCAGTTCTCAAATTTTAGGGTATAAAATGATATGATATATTGAAAATGCACATACCAAATGATCTCCTAAGATTAATAATCTGTAGATTGGGGGTGAGTTACTGAACTCTGAATTTCAGAGCACACCCAATAGGCTTCTCCTGTTTCTCCTCAGGGTAATAAATTCTGCAAAAACAATTTATAATTGACAATGATCAAAGAGAAAGCATTCATTCAAAAGATTCTGTTAGAATGAATGCTATTAAAGCCATTCATTAGGAGTACTCATTAGTGAGAGTCTGGGATGATTGGTAAGACCAGCAGCTCACCTTTTTAACACCTTGAAAGACTGTAGTCAGGGCTGAGGATGGATTGAAGGGAGAGAAGCAACCCTGTGAGTGAATGAGAGGGTAGAAAAAGAGGTAGCCTTGTAGGCTCGGCCTCCCTAAAGAGCATGGTTCAACAAAATTTGTCCCCATAACATAATTAACCTGTGAAATAGAGCTTCTGCCTTCATACTTGTGTTCTTCACATGTGAGCTCCAATGAGGGTAGAAATCATTAGGTTATTTTATTTTGTTTTTTTGGTTCTGAGTTCCTTATAAAAATTATTTGTTAAAAACTCCAGTTTTCTAAAGGACACTTTGCCATGTTTAGCAAAATAGCAGTTTGACAAAAAGATTATTTTTCTGTTTATTAATTATATAGAAATTGTACTGGGCTATTTTTAGCAGCTTTTGAAAATTTCTGAAAGATTTGGTTCATTGATTTAATTTTGTCTTCATATGAATTTTTTACTTTCATTTTTTGTTTTGTGGGTCACATCTGGCAGTCCTCAGAGCTTATTCCTGGCTCTCTACCCAGAGATTATTCCTGGTGATGATCAAGATGAACAAGGGCTGTCTGAGATCAAATCTCAGCCACCTACAAGGCAAACACCTTATCTCTCTGGCCTCCATAAGAATATTTTCAGAAATATTGGGGCCAGAGCAGTGGCGCTAGAGGTAAGGCGTCTGCCTTGCAAGGACTAACCTAGGACGTTCCATATGGTTCTCCCAAGCCAGGAGCAATTTTTGAGTGTGTAGCCAGGAGTAATCCCTAAGTGTCAATAGGTGTGGCCCCAAAAAAACAAAAAAACAAAAAAAAAAACAAAAAAAAACAAAAATCCTATCATTGACAGCAATTGGATATAGGATAGTTTAGTCTTTATAAGTACATATTTAAAATACTCTGTTTAGGAAAGGTTATTTAATAGTCAGTAACCAAACTTTACTGAAGATTAGTACTTCAGTTCTGACATTCATTCCCTTAAGTGTGAAAAGAGGGATTTGGAGCAACTAAATCAACATGAAATTCAGAGATTTTTAGACACTAATTGCCAGTTGTAAAATCAAGGCTAATATACCATGTGAGGCATCAGTGAAAGAATATAAAAATGCTTCAAGAGAAATTTTAAATGACACTCAGAAAAATGGGGAAAAACAGTAAGGCAATCTTAACCCTTAAGTCATGCTAAAATATAAAGTTTATTAAAACCAAAAATCTCCTGGAGTGATCCTTTAGCATGATTGGGTATAACAGCCCCCCTAAAAATGAAAGGGCTAATATGTTCTAAGATTCATAAAGGGAGGAGTGAGAAGTGAGGAGACTCAACAAGAAGTGGTATAATTAAACTAAACTAAAATTTTAAATTTGATTTATATGCCACCATAAAATAAAATTTATAAAGAAAAAGTTAAAAGATTTACTAAAAATTTTGATAATACTAAAAGGTAGACAAATAAGAGATGAACTAGAACATAATAAAACAATAACACCATATTAAAAGGTCAATATTTTTGGAAAATTCTTATTGCTAAAACAATCCTATAAGCACTAATTAGATGACAATAAAATAACAAAAATCTATAAAATAAGGAATATTTCTTTAAAAAGTAAATAAAATTTTGATAAAATATAAGTTTTTAATAACACAAAATCTATCATAAGGAACTCAACTTATCTTAGCTTTTCACAAGTTCAAATTACTAAAAATGTTATTGGTGAGTACGACTAAAAGTTTCTCAACTAAACCTATCTGCTACAAATTCTTGTAAATGTTAGAAAGTGTTAAAAGATGTTTCTATAATTAACTTTGAAAAGTTTATAATTCACTAAATTGACCACTAGGTGAATTAATCTTCAGCTTACTGACCAGCTTCTGTTTTGGAGTGTTTCTTCAATTTTCCCAATTGTATCTTTCATATCTATTTATTTATTTATTTTGGTTTTTCTGGCCATACCTGCTTGATGCTCAGGGGTTACTCCTGGCTAAGGGCTCAGAAATTGTCCCTGGCTTGGGGGGACCATATGGGACGTTGGGGGATCGAACCGCAGTCCATCCTACAGTAGCGCTTGAAAGGCAGACACCTTACCTCTAGCGCCACCTCTCAGGCCCCTTATCTTTCATATCTAAACAGCATCGAAAGAAGTAAAAATAACAGGGAATCTAAACAACCAAGGCTTCATGGGACTTGCATTCTAGAGTGAGCACTATGTAACTATTCTGTCATTGGTTTCATGGCTGACAACGATTTATTCCTGTATTCTATTTGTCCTTGGATCCATAGACACAGGGTGTCTCTGGGAGTCACTTAAGCGGAATTACAACTTTATTCCTCAGAGAGGTGGGGAACTTTTCCAAGTAAGGTGTGTCTGGGAGGAGGAGGGGATATTACAGAGTTGCTTGACAGTAAAAATTTTAATAAAATAATTAAAACTTTAAAAATAAATTCTAGGGGCCAGAGAGATAGTATAGAGGTAAAGTGTTTGCCTTTCATGCAGAAGGATGGTGGTTCAAATCCCGGCATCCCATATGGTCCCCCGAACCTGCCAAGAGTGATTTCTGACTGTAGAGCCAAGAGGAACCCCTGAGGACTGCCGGGTGTGACCCAAAAACCAAAAAAAAAAAAAAAGTAAATTTTAGAATATGTGACATTCACAGGGCACGTCATTTTGAGTTGACTGTAAAACTTGAGTGAGGGAAGGCAAAAACCAGGCCCCACTTCACTCAGCACTATTAAACATGAAGGAAGTACCCACAAAATTTCATTCTGAGAAGTCACAGATGGGCTCACTTCTTTTTCCCTTCTATCTTTACAACACATGTCCTTTCCCTGAGAAAAATGAAATGAGGTAAATATATACCCTTCCCAAGTTTCTCAGAGTTGACAAGACTCAAGAAGGATGCAAGCAGAGTGCCTGGTACCTTGTGCCCGCCTATGGCATCCTGAGCTTCTGTGGAACTGTACAGTAAGAGCAAGAGGCTTTTCCTGTGCAGTGAGTTGGAATTAAACATGCTAATTTGAGGTCTCTTTCAAGTATTCTGTTAAACACCATTGGCCTTTAATTCCTTTATATTGCATCATTTAATGTAATGTTATTTATATATGAAGCATGTTATGCTTATTAACCAATGTGCAAAAATCCAAAGTACAGATTTTCTGTAATGGGCTAATTACAGGACTTTAAAGCCACCTACTGAGTTTTGCTGAGCTTCACAACAGGTTCACTGAACTGGATAAATTTATTCAAACGTGTGGAAATGAACCCCATTCTATGTGCAATGGTACTGGGAAAACACACAAATTATACCTCAATACCAGTTTAATGGGTCAAACAGTGAACCTGAATGCTGAAGTTATCTACATCTTAAAATCATGGGGAAGCCTGTGGTAAGAAAGGGAAGTGCCCATTCAAGGGAGTTGCTCCCTGTTTGTAAACAGTGGCAATAAAACAATAAGCCTGACGATTAGAAGCAAGTCTCCACACTCAGAGAAGGGAGGTAGGTTGCCTTTCAGTGACCTTTGAAAATACACAACTTTCATAACTGAACCTAAGAGTGGAACGAAGTGACGAAAGCTCGGCAAACACACATCTCAAGCGCAGCCCTTTAATCTTTCCTGTCGAGAACAAGAGGCACATTTTCTTGTGTCATGGTTTGGGAAGAATTCAGCACAAAGTGTTCAGAGTTAGAAATACAAATAAGGTAGAAATATGTGGTGGGATTACACATTCTCTTCCAGCCAGCTTCCCCCCTCCCCCCAATTTAATCAAAATAGCAAAGCTGTTCGATCATGTTAGTATTAATTCTTTATTATCTATAATCAGATAGTATTTTACATTTGGGAATTCTAGAGAATTTTAGACTCAAGTTTCATAGAACCATATTTAAGACTATTACCCAACTATTAAAATACCGAGTTGGTGAGGGCTAGAGAGATAATACCGGTCCAATGGCACTTGTCTAAACATGTGTGTATGTGTGTGTGTGTGTGTGTGTTTGTGTGTGTGTGTGTGTGTGTGTGTGCGTTCAATCTAGGTTCAATCCCTGGATCCATATTTGGTCCTCTGAGCACTGCCAGGAGTGGCCCTTGAGCACAGAGCCAGGAGTAGCCTCTCAGCATTGCTGTATGTGACCTAACTTTCATTTCCATTAACAATAAAATTAAATTAAAATACCTGAATGAGTATTTAGGGAGAAAATGGAGACAAAGGGTGGTTTCAGAATTGGTTAGGAACGGAGAGGGGAATAAAGCCCCTATTTTTTTCTGCTGTACCCTTGCCAAAGAGGTAACCTTTAGCAATATATATATAATATGTATATATTTACATAGATATACCAATACAGTAATTTATATGCCCCAGTTAAAAATTGACATTGCTATATTCTTTGACTGGTTCCAGCAGTAGATCTATTAATTTTGTAATTAAATGGAACACAGTGTCATTTCTAAGGTTGAAAAAGTTCCATTCTTATCCTTGGGGCACCTAATTTATAATTTACCATCTACCAGTGGCTGACAGTTGGATGTTGATCATTCCTGCTGGTCTCATTAGGGAGGGTCTGGTTTGCTAGCTCTGAAAGCAGTGAAGCCTGGCTTCTTTGAGCCCTCACTGTAAGCGCCATGTATACCAATGAAAAGAGATCTCCAGGAAATGAGGTGTGACGCACGCAGCCCAGCCTCACCAAGAGTTTCGGACCCAGAAATAAGAATTTCAATATGAAATGCTAAAATTTAACACATGACTGAAACAAAATAAATGGTGTACCACTGAAAGCATTTGAGGTAATTAATCAATGCTGTGTTTGTACATATCATTAAATATATTATACTCAGTTTAGATTTGATTTCTATGCCCCTTTTATAAAGAGTTAAAAGAAAATACATTTGAATTCATGCTGATACTGAAAACATGCTCCTAGCTTCTAGTTTTTTGGATTTGAAATCATTTCCATTAACAAACAGCTATTTGCCCTCTAATAAAATATGTCATTATGCTTTATTCACATCGCACAAAAGAATCACTGAAAAATCGCCCCAATGATGGCCAATAATTACACATTTTGCTCCTGTGCTAGCGATGAAGAAATCTGTTCATTGGAGAAAGCAGGTGCTGGGGCATCAAGCTAATAGTCAATGTGTGCTGTGGTAATTAGCCACTGCGATTGCTAAAATTAACAATTAGCTAACATGCAATTCTCTTTTTTGCAGGCTGCAGTTTACTTTGTATAATCCTTGCATGTTCTTAGTAATTACTCTGACAGCTTATTATTTTTATTTTTCTGGTTTGAACACAGCTTTAACATTTGCATCGGGCAACCCAAATGTTCAACAGGCAGGGTCGAAACAACTGCTTGACTAGGCATTTTTTTTTTGAGACACACATTGGGTTGTTTTCTAAACTTTTCCTTGTGGGGGAGAACAGTAGGGGTGAAATCTAGGATTCTTTCACAACTATTGTCTTCTCTCCTAGGACTGTCCCCTAGTGCAACATATTCTACTTCCTGAGGCTTTTAGAGGAAAAATTTCCCAGTCAGCGGCCATTAAGAAAGGAAGGAACAGTTCTGGGGATGAAGTTGTTTTTTTGACCAGTCAAACTGGTCAAAACATCGTCTTTTCATTCTTTTTCCCTGGAGTGTGTCTTCAGTTAATGCATTTGCTACCCAGCACAATGGGAGCCTAGCTGATGGAGAAAATCTTGCATCCTGAATGGAATGTTCTTATCTGGGACTATATGCTGAGATTCCTGGAACCTTTCACTGTAAAAAGTCTGCACAAGCATCAGCTTACATGTGAAAGAAAAAATAAAAAAAGACTCGGGAGTAATTTGCTTCCAAAAAGCCTCTGGGAGTGAGAGAGAGAGAGAGAGAGAGAGAGAGAGAGAGAGAGAGAGAGAGAGAGAGAGAGAGAGAGAGAGAGAGAGAGAGAGAGAGAAAGCTCTGATAAAAGCCCTTGAAACATTCAAGTAAGAGGCAAGAAAATGTGAGAAATTAGCAAAAAAGAATTCCAGAAGTGTCATTTCTTGTGGTGACCAAAAATGGTTTTGACCACAAACATAGCAACATAAACAATAAAAACATGTTACCTTGTAGTTTTGCAAGTCATAAGTCCCAAATGGTCTCCCTGGGCTGAAATAAAGTATCACTGGGTTGGGGTGAAGAGAAGTGTTCCTTTCCTTGCTCTTCCAGACTTTGCTCACACTCCTTGGCTCATGGCCCCTTCCAAGGCATTAACACATCTCTCTCTCTCTCTCTCTCTCTCTCTCTCTCTCTTCTTTCCTGTGCACAGTCTGGAAAAATTCTTTCCAGTCTCAGAATCTATGTGACTACTGGGTTCACATGGAGAGTTCAGATTCATCCCCTCACCACACTTAATCTCAACATTAATCCAATCACATCTGCAACATCTCTTTGGCCTAATAAAGTAACATAATCACAGGTTCCAGTGATTAGGATGTGGATGTCTTTGGAGGGCTATCATTTTACCCACCACACAAACCAAAGGCAAGTACCCAGGCAGCAGGCGTGTGCTTCTCTGCAGTTATCAGCCACTGCATATATAATGCCAGGGAATTGGATCATTTAGGAGGAGGGGGGTAGAATAGGCAGCATTGGATTTCTATAGTTTCCATAGATAATAACTCTTGATAGCCCTCCAGGTCAGCTTTCTTAACTCACACGTGGAGCAGTGGAAGCCATGCTTTGTCCTATTGCTGCCAGTATCCTGAGTCTGGAGGGCTTTTTCAACCTCTTGATAAAGAGTGCTACCTTTGAGAGCAAGGCTTGGCCTGACTAAGAGCTATCATCATGTGTACTGTGCTTTATTACAGGGTTAGGCTGCAGCACACTGACTTACTGTGCAAATGAGTGGCCTGGAGGGCTGTCCACACAAACTCTGAACTGCTTGAAGAAATACCGCCCACTGCAGCCCTGACTTCTAAAACGCAGGGACGGGGGCTGCAATGTTTTGAAGTGCTTTGGAGTGCTGAGACCTGGTCCAGGTGTCACTGCATGCCAATTGTCAGGATACAGGAGGACTTCAACAAATATCAGGATTATCATGGGAATCTGGGCTTTAGGCCCCACTTTGGGCAGCAGAGGCTAAGGAGGGGCTGGCTAACTGGCAGAAGAGGTTCAGGAAGTGTGTTATGGCAGACTGTAGTGGTAAAACAGAAACACACTCTATCTAAAAGGAAGAAAGTTGCAATGAGCAGTCTTCCCAGAGAGCAAAGGCAGGCAGAAATCAAACACTCAGAGAACAATCACTACTGAATTTACCTGAAGTGAGTCTACAGCAGCTCAGAAGTTTTTAGTCAAGTCCTAAGATTTTGTCAACAAAGTAAAACCTTCTCTTCCAATGACAAATGTTTTGAAGTTTGCTTCATACTTAATTCAGCAGGTAGGTAGATGATTTTTATGATGTGATACTCTTTGGCACTTCAAAAGCAGAATTCTATCTCCATAAAAACATGCTTTCTACCCCATAGCATAGCTATTGTCCATAGCCAGCCAGCCACTCAAGTTAAAGTTCTTGAGAAACAATGGGTAAAGGGAACAATGGAGAAGTTTGTTCCAAAGCTTAAAGATGATTTGCTAAAATTCCAAGGAGCTTGTCTCAAGAGGCAGGTAGAGATGAATGTAGAGATAAAAATGTAGAAGTGAAATTTGGGGAAGATAAAACCTCTCAAGTGTAAAGCCATATCATTAGAATGACAGCAATCAACTGAGCAATATATTATTGAAAGGGATGTTCAAAAGATTCTATATAGGCCGGAGAGATAGCATAGTGGTAGGGCATTTGCCTTGCAAGCAGTCAACACAGGACCAACAGTGGTTTCAATCCTGGCATTCCATATGGTCTTCTGTGCCTGCCAGGAGCAATTTCTGAGCAGAGAGCCAGGAGTAACCCCTGAGCACCATCAGGTATGGTTCCCCCCACCAAAAAACAAAAGATTCTATATATAAACTATACTGACCTAGCACACACAGCCAGCCTTGAGAAGCCTCTATGATTTGGCACAATTTATTCACTATTGGTATCTTAAATACTTTGGGCCAATAGTTTAGATTATTATTACTTGGGTGAGGGGAGGGTTCAGGCCACATTGGTAGCCAGCTTACTCCTGGCTGTGTGCTCAGGGAAGTTTTCACCAGGAGTGCCTAGTGAATGCCAAAGACTATCTATAGTGTTGGGGATAGAACCCATGTTAGGTATGTGCAAGATAAGCTCCCTACCCACTGTACCTACTCACTGTATCTCTCTGTGCCAGTATTATATTTTATAAGGGCTCTCCCTAGACTGCTTGGAATTACTCCAAGCAGTTTGACATCTGCGGTAGGTGGCACTCTGGAGGCCACCAAGTATATACCCAGAGGTTTTTTTAGTACATGCAATGTTGGGAATTGAACTCAGGACTTGTATATGCTCAGCATTTGCTCTACCACTTGGGCTACCTGCCTGACTACAGATCATATAATAATAATACTAGTGTTGATATACATATAGATACCAAAGTAATATTATTATTGACATACAGTTACCAATATTATCATTGGTATACAAATACAGAGTGATATGAAGTTTGGTTTTCTGGAAGCAGGCCTAATAGATGAGAAACAAAGCCCCAAATTCCTATGTTGATGTTGGTCTCTTTCATTATATAGAAGGAGAGTGAAGAGGGAAGGTTATTAGGGAATAGGTATGTAAGTAGTGGAGTGAGCAGTAGATGAGGGGCATGGAAAGAGAGAGAGAAAGGACCATGGGAAGCAGAAGCCTATATGTTACTTCCATTATATGTTCAAGAAGCATC